>JXCR01071814.1:0-16361 GCA_002079205.1 Phalaenopsis hybrid cultivar | reverse complement strand
ATGAATGTATCCATTTGAGAGGTATGTTTTTTAAATACATCATTATATAATATACAAAGAAGATATTATCATATTCTTATTTTTTTAAAAGTAATTTAGATTAATATATATTATTTTAATTTTAAAATAGGAAATTTTTAATTTTGAAAAATGAATGAGACCAAATGGATCCCGTATATTTAATGGTTTGAATAATCAAACACAATGTTACAAGTAATAATTCATCTCAAAAGATGAGAATATCACTCGATAATAATGTCAACTATTCAAACTAAGAAATTTAAGATATTTATATGACCTGTGGAATTTTCAATAGATCATTCCCCTACATAATCTAATGATTATGTTGGGTTTAGATTATCTGGATTACTACTTCTTCTATAAACATAAGCCCCTGTAGTTAATTAGATCNACATTACTTCCTTCAATGAAGCACAAGAGCAGGAATCTAAAAATAAAATAAAGGAAGATATGCAAACACGTGACTGAATTCTATAGAGTCAAAAGCATTTATAAATTTGGCTATAGTTGTAATGTCTCAATCAGTTCAGTGAGGAACAAATGCATGTACTGCTAACTAAGATAAATATTACTAAAAAATGCAATGCAATAATAGATTCTCTCCATCTTGAAATGAAATAAGAGAGACACACCTTAGCCTCAGAGCAGAAAGACTGTGTAACTCTTGTTGCCTGCTGAATTTCTTTGAACTAGACAATCATGACCACCTCCACTTAGGATATCGTTAAATTTTAAGAAGATTTACATACATACCACTTAATTCTTATGCATACATAACACCTAAACATTGCAACTTACAAGACTAGCGCTGTAATGAATAAAGCTATTTCACGGTTCCTAATCAATCCATCCACCGAGTCATCGGCCAATGGCCTCCATCCCTTCAAGTTCACCATGAGACAACAACTCCTTAATACCCAAGGAGGGCAAATTCACCGTCCACCAAAGCTACCTAGAGCTACAACAAAATATAAAATCATCTTTGGCGTCAACTATCTTAAGTTTGATGATGAATTACCATCATAAATTGGAAGGCCAAAGTAGTGAGGAATCACACAAAGCCAAAATAACAGAAAGATAGTATTTCATCAAAGAATAATATGAGTCGAATGCTTCTACCTCCCCTTACACCTTATAATTAGCTATTCCCATTGATTAAGAGTACATGTTTCAAAATTTTGTTGTCTAAGCTTCAATTACAATAGGATAATTTAATCAAAGCTCAAAATTTCAGAAGCAATTTAGCTAACATGAAAAGAATATTTTAAAAAAGTGCTCTTGCGGATCAATTAATAATTCCATTTGGAGGAAGAACAGAACATTTACTATCCATTCATCTCAGCTTATATGTATCACTGAAGCAAAAATATATAAATAACAAAAATGAACTGAGGGAATGAAAAACGATACCAAAAATGCAATCCATTTGTGATGGAGATCAAACGAATCTCCTTTTGGATTTTGGTTTCTTAACAAAGCTCACCCTCAACTTCTTCATCCGTTTCCTCTTCCTAGCCATATTCTCCGGCAATATCTCCCTTTCTTCTCCCGGTTTCGTCCAAAACCATGTCCTTCGTGAAGGAACCCTTGACATTCTTCATATGCGTGGAATGAAATTGGGACAACAGAGGGAAAGGGCTTTTGACTATGTCGCGTCAGGGAGGATCGCAGCTTGCGCGTGAGAGGGAGGGCTTCGAAGGCAAGGAAGGGGATTCGGCTCTGGATGCTGCGATTTGCTCGTACTGAAAGGCGGAAGAGTGCAGGGGTATTATCAAACGTTCTCCACGAACGCGGGGAGCGAGAGCTGGGCCGCAGGGTCGATCCCGCGGCCGGCTTTCCGCCCGCTTCAGCTTCCTTTGGCTGCGAAGCTGGGAGCCAAACGGGAAAAGTTTACGGTTTGGGGCCGCGCCGCTCGTAAAAAGCGGCCCCAAACGGAGCCTATAAGAAGACAATAAACCCTGTAAGAAAATGAGTTCTTTGTTGCCTTTAACCAACGTAAAATCAACCTCCTATGAGTCACATGTGCATACCACCAAAAATTGCCATCATAACGAATCTCATAAACCGATGTACAGAAAAGAAGAGAGGAACTTGGTTGCTTTCATTAAGTTTTCACATGTAATACTAACCAACAATGACCAACTGAAGAACCCACAAGGTTAGAAGTTCTTGATGGGTATGGTTCATATAGCAATCCAAAAATATGATTTTTGTCATACGAAACATGTTATTGAACCTTGTGGGGTGTCCTTGTAGTAGCTCACCGACCCATTTATCACCAATATAGATCGATGTCAAGCATGAAGTTCGATTGACGAAAGAGTTGTAGTATTCGTACAGGATAATCATAGTTGTTGTAATTATTCTTATACAGCGTAGTCGCTGCCAATCCATTCTAGAAAAGTGTTTTGTACAGGTAATAAGAATGAATCAAACAACATTTAAAAGAGTATCTAAAAACTGAAGATTAATACTTATACAAGAGAAGTAATTATAGAAGGGTATATTGATTGTTCATGCAAGAAAGAGAATATATAAATCAAATAATCCTAAAGGAATCAATTGAAAAAAAATCAAGCCAACAAATAATAATGCCACAGAATCAATTGTCCAAAAAAAAACGTAAATATCAGACACAAAGTTCAGGGGGCATCTTCATGAATATCTGTCTGCGGGTCGGGTCCTTCAGTAACTTCAAGGAGTTCAGATATAATATAGTATCTGCCCTAACTTCAGGATATGTATCCTTAACTCAAAAAAAGTCATCTATGGTGGTGCATTTGAAGGACCAGGTTGAGCTGTGCATACTTATATCAATTTATTTATTGAGCTTATAACGAAAACGACTCCTTTTTTCCTTTTCTCCACCCAAGGCCGCTTTGACTGACATGTGGACTCCAGCTCAATCTAGTTTAGGCTGGGGTCTTCATCTGACCCACTTACCTGCTCGGCCTCCAAGTCATCTGGTATACTTGCAAACTCATACTCACTTGGGGTCACACATGCATGATCCTCACACAACTTCACTAAATAGGAGGTCCAAATTCTCCTCCAGGTTTGACTCAATGTCACTTACCTTGAATTTTTTGGCAGCTAGCACTACCTGCAACGTACGGGAAAATATATTAGTTAAAACATACTACATGGATAATGAATGAAAAAAAATAAGAATTTAAGGGTTTACTTATTACCTCCAACTTCTCAGTCCACCGATTCTCTGAAGCATCAATGGTCCGCTTGATAGGATCCCAAGCCAAGCCCGTGGATCCCCGTTTCAGTTCCTTCTATAACTTTCAGTATTCTTCAATTGATCCCACTTGTTCTTAAATTTTAACCTATCGCAGTCTCTTCTTGTCATTTCATGGAACATCTTCATAATATTATGTCACTCTTATTTGTTAAAGTAGGTGGTGGGTCTATTTCCAAGATTGATTTCTTTAATACAGAAGTTGTAAAATATGACTGTGACTTCTCTATCCCACATTGCTCATGAAGAAACTTCTTTGGTCTTAACCATTACATTACTAATGAAGAAAAGGGAAAACAATAATATTTTAGAACAACCAGAGAAGAGACATTATCACAAGCCCAAACACATATACATAAGGCCACATACAAAAGTCCACCACACACAAACACTCACTACCATGACACACCCACACTCACATCCAGAAAACACACACTCTCATACCCACAACCAACACACACAACAACTAAGCATAGTACCCACAACCACCACCCCACCTCACACACACACTCACAACCATCACCGCATTGACTTCTTACCATTATTTTTGAAACTGGGTTTGCATTAGCATGATGAAGCAAACTCATTGTATTCGTCTTCTACCAGTGATCAGAGTGATCGTAGCAATGATGAAGCAAAGAAAATGAAACATTGAGACATTTCTTACAGAATTTTACAAGAAATTTTGTAATGCTATGTGATGCAAAATGCTTAGCCACCAAGCATAACTAAATAATTAGGGTAGTATTTTTTAGTCAGTAGTTATGTACTCTGTATTATCGGTGAAATGTGTTATGTAGCACTGTTTGAGCACAGTAATGGGGCTGAAAGAATACATAACTAAATAATTGGGCCAGTATTTTTTATAATTTTCAGATGTTTCCCTGCTTCTAAACCTTTCAAGTATTGATTAATTAAGTATTAAAATTTGATTATATCTTATCAAGTTCTTCAGAACCTAGATTATCTTCAAGCACGTCCAGTCAGATTCATATTGTTTGGATAGATTTGTAGTTCGAAGCTTCGATCCATGCGACCATGTCCCGTCTTCACGAGGTGGATCAAGGTCGCTCATTTCGCTCATTCGACTCCTCTTCACATAGCTTTGCAAGAGGTTGTTACCCCACAAAGAATCACAAAGAAGATTGTGTAAGAATTATAACAAATAAGCAATATAAAAAATGCATCTACATCAAAATCTAGTGACATGAAGTACCCCAAGAAAGACATGTATAATTGATAGTGATATGTCAAGCTAGCAAGCTTTCAAAAATTGTTAAGATAAGAAAAACTTGACATAACATAAATATTCAAATGGCGATGAATACTATGCATTCTGATGTTTTAAGTTTTAATACAAATAACTTTTTACTCAAATTTCGCATTACAATAATTTTCTAATATAGCACCATTAAATCTCATGCAAGCAACAAGCTTGTCTCCATGGTTTCCCAACAATAAAGAGATCAAAACAAATTATTAGCATGTTTTCCAAATGCTTTAGAATCACAAAAGATCCACACTAATTATGCTTTCTTGCTCATCACAAAAGATTCATACTTTTTATGTTCACAAATCACAAAAGATCAACACTTATTTACATGCTCGCACATCACAAAAGATCTATACTTTTCATGCTCGCAAATCACAAAAGATCCACACTTATTTACATGGTTGTACCTCACAAAAGATCCGTACTTTTTATGCTCACTAATCACAAAAGATCCACACTTGTTTATATCTATGAATCAACATTATCGCATATAATGATGGATCTAGAGCAAGTTTTAATCTACCTACATGTGTCAAAACAAGTGAGGTCGACGGAATCGCGTCATCGCCTTCCTAGTCAGCTCTCTTGTGGCCTGACAGAGAGGGGCTGTGCTCTTCGGCGGCTGGAAGGAGGAGCGGCGACTGGTAGGGCTCACCGACGTGAGCAATGTCGGAGCAGATGATGAGGGCTTCGGACCCTAAGGCCTGTCGACGGAGAAGGGAGATCGTCGAGGCATCGCCGGCGACGAGGAAGGCCAGGATCAAAGGGAACCGGCGATGAGAGCTTATAAAGGATTTTCTATTTTTTAAAATTATTATTTTTTATTGTTTAAAAAGCTACGATTCGAGTGTTGTTGGCTCATACGTGAATAGGGCTGTCAAAACAGCTCCTTGTTCGCGAACAGCTCATGTTCGACTCATTAAGAAGTTCGTGTTCGGCTCGTTCGCTAAGTTAACGAATCGAACACAAACAACTCGAACAAATATTTGTTCGTTCGTGTTCAGCTCGTTTTGGCTCAAAATATTACTAATCAATTATGTGTATATCTTTGATGAATAGTCTTTTTTTAACATTTAATTGACTACAAGGCTACAAAGATTTATAATTAATTAAAAGTATTAATGAAGAAAATATAATAAAAATTATTAAATTAGATTCAAATGATGTTTTAAATTTTGCCCCAATCCTTAACATCTGATGACTACGTGATTATGGTTGTCAAAATGACTCTTTGTTTGTGAACGGCTCTTGTTCGGATCCCTAAGCAAACGAGTCGAACACAAACACACTTTTTAAGCTTGAAATATAAACCAGCTGAACACGAGCTGAGCCTGGGCTTGCTCGTGTTCAGCTCGTTTACACCCCTATACGCGAATCCATAGTAAAATGGGTGTAGTTCTTTTACAAAATCGATGTTCCGAACGTGCTCGTGCAGTCTGTTTTGTTATCTGAGGTCATCAAGATAAATTTACAGATGAACAAGCTAATTTGAGCCAATTTTGCACGCAGCGCGCCGAATGAGACATGTTGGCCCGATCAAAGTCGTCTAATAGATAAAAATGCCAACCGACTTTAGCTTAAGCGACAGCTGAAGTCTAGCAGAATGATCTCGGCAGCATGCCTCTCAACCACGTCGAAAGGTCTGAAATGAATGCAAAAAATGAATCAAAATTTTGTTTGAATTTTGATTTATGATTGATCATTTTAAAAATTGATTTTAATTTTGATTTAATGGTGAAATGTATGTAAGTGTGATTGTGGATGTGATGTGAATTGTGATGTTCAAAAATTTAAATTCTTGAGTCCAAAAGGTCTCTTTAAGGCTTCTCCAATCCTTATGAGAACTCATCTTGAGTTTCAATGTATTGGTCTCAATCCACTCCACCGAGAGTTGAGGATGCAAGACCACACATGAGACTACAAGAAGTTAAGGGATGACTTGAATTTCTAAGTGGTGTGGGTCTCAATAGTAGTCATCTCGGAGAGACAATAGGGAAGTTCTATGACTAGTTTAATAAATTTAATAAATTGACCTTCAATAGGTGTAGTATGCTAAGCAAGCATACCGCACGTATTAGTGTTGATCAAAATGATCAACAAAATCTGAAAGGATGTGTAAGTAAAGATACTCAAGACAAAATACACCTTGCTCTATTTAAGGTGATCTTACTCCTACCATCACAATTTGAATTTTGCTACATTAGAAAGGAAAACCTTACTCCATTTAAAGGGGTTTTACATTTGTCATAATAGGTAACAAAGGAATCAAAAGCTTTACTCCATCTAAGGCAATCTTACTCCTTAGATGGAGTAAAGGATTTTCTATTTTTCAAAGGATTTTCAATTTTTTAAAATTATTATTTTTTATTGTTTAAAAAACTATGATTCGAGTGTTATTGGTTCATACACGAATCAATAGTAAAATGGGTGCCATTCTTTTACAAAATCGACGTTCCGAACATGCTCGTGCAATATGTTTTGTTATCTGAGGTCATCAAGATAAATTTATCGATGAACAAGCTAATTTGAGCCAGTTTTGCACGCAGCGCAGTGAATGAGACATGTTGGTCCGATCGAAGTCATCTAATAGACAAAAATGCCAACCTACTTTAGCCTAAGCGACGACTGAAATCTAGCAGAACGATCTCGGTACCATGCCTCTCAACACACGTCGAAAGGTATAAAATGAATGTAAAAAATGTATCAATTTTTTTTTTGAATTTTGGTTTATGATTGATTATTTTAAAAATTGATTTTAATTTTGATTTAATTGTGAAATGTATGTAAGTGTGATTGTGGGTGTGATGTGAATTGTGATGTTCAAAAATTTAAATTCTTGAGTCCAAAAGGTCTCCTTAAGGCTTCTCCAATCCTTATGAGAACTCATCTTGACTTTCAATGTATTGGTCTCAATCCACTCCACCGAGAGTTGAGGATGCAAGACCATACACATGAGACTACAAGAAGTTAAGGGATGACTTGAATTTCTAAGTGGTGTGGGTCTCAATAGTAGTCATCTCGGAGAGACAGAAGGGAAATCCTGTGACTAGTTTCTAAGCTATAGAGAGGGAAACATACCTGACCAAAAATGAATTCAACTAATGAACCTCAATAGGTGTGGTGTGCTTCTTAATGTTGATAGAAATGATCAACAAAATATGAAATGATGTCTAAGCAAAGATACTCAAAACAAAATACACCTTGCTCCATTTAAGGTGGCCTTACTCCTACCCTCAGAATTTGAATTTTGCTATATTATGAAGGAAAACCATACTCCATTTAAGGGGGTTTTGAATTCATCATAAAATGAAGGAATCGAAAGCCTTACTCCATCTAAGACAGTCTTACTCATCAACCTCTATAATTAATTTGAACCATTATATTAGGAAGAAATATCTTAACATCTATTGAAGGGGGTTTCACATCCATCCTAAGGTAATGTAGAATTGAAAGTCTTATTCCATCTAAGATGGTCTTACTCCTCAACCTCTAGATTTATTTTGAACCCTTACATTATGAATGAATACCTTAACATCCATTAAAGGGGGTTTCACATCCGTTCTAAGGTAATGTATAATCAAAAGTCTTTTTCCATCTAAGGTGATCTTACTCCTCAAACTCTAGATTTAATTTGAATCATTACATTAGGAAGGAAAACCTTAACATCTATTAAAAGGGGTTTCACATCCATCCTAAGGCAATGCAGAATCAGAAGCCTTACTCCATCTAAGGTGGTCATACTCCTCAACCTCTAGATTTAATTTGAAACATTACATTAAGAAGGAATACCTTAACCTCCATTTAAGGTGGTCATACTCCTCACCCTCTAGATTCATTTGAACCATTACATAGGAAGGAATACCTTAACAACTATTAAAGGGGGTTTCACATCCATCCTAAGGTAATACAAAATCAGAAGTCTTACTCCATTTAAGGTGGTCTTACTCCTCATCCTATCAACTTAAAATTTTTCTTTTTTTATTTATTAAAAGTTGAATGATTTATGTAATTCATGAAAATATTATTTGAATTTGTTGAGATTGCAAAATTTGTAGAGGTTATGAAATATTATGAAATTTTATGGGGATTGTAAAACTAGTGAAAATTTGTGGAACTTATAAATTCATGGGAGATTTATGGAGCTTGTGGAAGTTGTGAAAAATATATGTCGCATTAGAAAAGAATGTCGGGGGACTCATATCTAACCCAAGAGGTGAACAAGTGAATTAGATTGAAAAGGAATGCCAAGTGACTCACATCCAACTCAAGAGCTGATCAAAGAAATGTCTGTGTGAAAATAGATTTAGTTTCATATCAATAGAACAGTCAAACTTCATCCACACAAGAGAAGAGACTAAGAGGAGTGCAATTCTATGTAGATAGAGCTAGCTAACCTCTTCCATGCGAGACAGACAACCCAAAGCTTTTGTGGAAGGAAACATCGACCCAAAAAAAGAATGAAGCTAGTGATAGGTTGAGAAGACTCAACCCGAGCAGGTCGAAATTTGAGTTTGAATTTTGATTTTGATTATTTTGATTTGATTTGATTTGATTTGATTTTTTTTGTTAGTTTTATGTTTGTGTTCGGTATAGGCCACTCGTGGAAATTACACCTTACCTAACTTGTTTTCAAATGTCTTTATTTCTTCAAACTTGTTTGTTTATTTTATTTTTCATTTGTTTCATTCTTTTTATTTATTTTATTTTATTTCCTATATTTTTTATTTCATTTTGATTTGTTTTAATTGGAATTTCTTATTATCTTTATGTTTGTGTTAGGTACATGCCACCAATGGGAATTACACAGCGCCTAACTGATTTTCAAATATATTTCTTTTTTTCAAACTACTTTTTTGTTTCTTTATTTTCTTCATTTATTTCATTCTCTTTATTTGTTTTGTTTCATTTCCTTTATTTTTTTTTATTTCATTTTGATTTGTTTTGATTTGATTTCTTTTTATTCAATTTAATTTAAGCTTTATGAGTTTTTTAGTTACATTGTTTTTATTTATGATTTGAACCCAATTTTGGACAAGCGCGACAATAACGTTTATAAGAATAATATTTTATTTCTAAAGTTTGTTATTTAAAAAAACATAATACATAATACTTCTTGAGATCATCCATTGATTGGAAGCACATGTAAAAATAATTCATTTTTTTATGTACTATCAGAGCTATGTTCCTTCAAGTATACATAATAATGTGTTATTTTTAAGAGCATCAAAGCTCAAGAGATTGCAACTTCTTAGCTCCATTTGCAGTAGTTATTATTTCTTTAACACCAATATTAAACAAATTGTCCATATTGTCCCAAAAGATACTTGGACGTGCTTGAATTGAAATTTGAGTTGAATTTTCTGGGCATACAAAATATGACATTAATTTGTGGCAATCGATTAATGTATTATCATCTTAGCATGGTACAAAGATTTAACACTTACTTAGAAGAGCGAAAACAACTAGCAGTGACATCACAAGCTTTTACATGAAAACCCGTAGGGAAAAATCACAGGACATGACCCAGTTGTAAAAAATCTACTATAAATTGATAATTATAGAGTCCCATTGTCCCACAGGCGGGAAAAGATTACAAAGTCTTCCGAATTACAACGTCGATATGCAGATAAACTTGTTGCAAAAAAATGGGTGGCGAACGATGTTGATCGGCGACGATCAATAAGTGGTAGTTGACGACGTTCGATGACGGTCAATGGTGGTTGGCGGTGGTTGATGGAGGTTGACAGTGATTGACGATGACAGAAGTGACGCTCAATTTTAGCTCTTTCTCAAAGCTTCAAATTCTTCCTTAAGCCTCAAAGTCTCCTCACGCCTCATGAGAGGAATAAAACTCTATTTATAGAGTTATGTGTACAATTAATGCATGAATATGAACAACTTTGATTGGACGACTCAGAGGGCTTCCTTCTATCAACGATCTTTAATGGACATTTAAAGACATTAATAATGCCAGAATTGAGTGATATTTGACTCGTTGGATTCATCTTACCAAGATGTTCGATTAGACTATAAGCTCGCAGAATTCAACAACCATTTGAACTTTTAAATATGTTCATAATGCTTCCAAAAGTGATTTAATGGCTTGATCAGAGCTCAATTTCGTTCAGATTGGATCAATATTAATACCATTTAGTCCGTCTCGCCAAGCCAAATAGTTTGACTATAAGTTTTCTGAAATAGGTGCATTGGATGACTTTTAATGAAAATTTGAATATTTCTTTCTCAAAAAGATGCATCGAGATCCATGCAATGCCTTAAGATTCATGTTAGACTATGAAAATTTGTTGATGCGGTATCAAATCTCTATCATGAATATTTAACTATAAATTCAGGCTTATTTCAGAGAGTTGTTAATATTTTTTAAATCTTCATTTTTATAAAAACATAAATTTATTTATAATTATTAAATCTAAATTTTGATTTATATTATGTTATTCAAAAGACTAAAAATTTTAAATTTTTTTATGATTAACAACCAAAGGACATTAGGAGGAAACATAAGCCTTCATAGAAGAGTAAAAATGTGTTGACTAAAAATTGAGGTCAATAATCGCTTGCTGCTGCACATCCCCCTACCTTGCCACCACATTCCCAAGCCAACATAACCACAATCGCACCATAATCTCTTTAGTTGGATATCTTGTATCATGTCTGTTGTTATCTCGACTTTTCAAATTGATTGTAACCAACTATTAGACGTTATCAATAATAATAATATTTATTTATTTATTATTATTTGTGTTAACTTCGATCTAAAGCCTTTGGGATGCATTTTTCCAAATTCATTTTCTTTACTAGCAGGGTCAGCATTGTTTGTTCCATCTTACTTTTCCCTCATTACCGCAGCTTCGCTTCTAACTTCGGATAAAGCAGAAGCTGTGGTGGAGAAAAAGAGGCTTAACCGAGGGTGCGTATATGGCATGAAGGTACTTAATGCATAATAATAAAATTTAGTGTCAAATAAATAAAAATATATCATGTACTGTTTATGTAAAATCACAATGTATGAAATATAAAGGCACCCTAGTGCATCAACTAGTCCAAGTGATCGGCCCACACCAATTTGTTGCCAGATCCATGGGTTCACACGCAAAACTAATCCTACGGCTCCCCTCTCTTATATTTATAGCCCACAGGTTTTCCAATTTCTCCGAACCCTAACCGGTGCAACTTCGTTCCCTCTCCTTCTTACTCTCTGCGTCGACTCCTTGCATTATTCAACCGAGATGAAGGTACTTTGTTTTCGATACGAACTTTAGGAACTAGGGGAAATAATCGATTTTTCATAGTTTTGCCAATTGACAGTTCTGGAGTCCGCGTGGCGATTGTGAAACCTCTTTGTTTTAATTTTTGCAGTTCAACATTGCGAATCCTACCACTGGGTGCCAGAAGAAGCTCGAGATTGATGACGATCAGAAACTGTGAGCTTTTTTCCTTAAGCATTAATCTGTGCTCCTTAGGTCATGGTTTTTGTGGTGCTGGTATGATTTTTTTGTTTTAGTATCCATTTGCGAAACTAGACCTTTCATTTCCTTTTCCTAGGGGATGTATTTTTTTCTCTAGCTTAGCTGAGCTCTGTTTTTTTGTATAATTCGTTTGGGAGGAGGGTCCCAAAGTGTTCTCATTTCCATTTTTACTAGAGAAGTTGAAGTGCCAAACGGCTAAATTGACAGCCTTGGTTAAGCTTGTAGGATAACGCTGCTTGTCTTTGGGCTTAAGCGAAAAGATTCACCTTGATTTATGTCAACTTATATTTTCCTGTTATCTTTTTCAATTAAGGATTCAAGTAATCAAATCAAACAATTTTCTTACGTCATGCTATCCTAGAGTAGTTTATATTTTTGACTAACCGACCGGTTTAACCCGCTTAAAGGTTTCATTTAGCTTAGCTTTGCTTAAGCCCTAACAAAACAGGGCCTTGTATTCTGGGAGAAATAAGAATATCCAATTTTATGTTAACCTTGCTATGGGTGGCTTGTTACTATGGATCCAATATAGAGTGGAAGATGAACGGGTAGAAAAGTGTAAGGAGAGGTTGCTTCTCGGATTTAAATACAAATTTTTAGTTATTTTTAATTGCTTTTCCAGTTTTTCTAGGCCTATTACAGCTGGTAAACTTGTAAAATTGATTATGAAACAGGTCCTCATAATCAAAGCTGTTGCAGTGATTTGCCAATTGCTCCGAGAATCATTTATAATTAAAAAATGTTTCAAAGTTGGAGTCCACTTTTATTATTTTTATGATATCTGTTTTCGTTGCACTTTCCTTGTTGTTTGTATTACAGTACATGCATGGTGGATGACTATACTTTCAGTCACCTTTTCTTGACATACGGTAGCTTATTCTTTTTATGGCAACCATTTAATTTGATATTTTTCGATATGAGTTTATTGGTATTCTTACTTAAGTTGGATTTATGATGGATATTGATGCAAGTTCTTAAGTGCATGTTTTTTCTGTTGTTTGAATGGTGATTTTTGGCGTTCTTTTTTTTTTTTCATAATATGTTTGGATAAACTAGTTATGAGTTAACACTACATGCCTTATGAACTTTTTGACCAAAAAGTATATTGCAAATTTTTTCTAAAGAGGTTGTTACCTGTGTATTTTAATATCATTTTTTTTTCAACCATGCATATTAGTAGTCTGAATTGTGGTAAAACTTGTCCATTTGATTTGAGCTTTTCAATTTTAGGGTACTCTTTTGCAGATTATCCATTTTTTTCCCGCACTCTCACTTATTGATAAAGAGATGAATTTTGATTTATCTTTTAAGTGTAAGCATGTTTAGTGTTTAGAGAGTGATGGTTTGTCATCCTTTGTTCATAATTTGTATGCAAATTAAATTTCCGTGCTTATTCATTGTTTTTTACTATATGTATTGTATCATGAATGTTTTAATCGACATCCATATTAGAAATTTCTAAAATTTTAATTACTTGTGTATTGTAACACTGAAATAATAATTAAAATCTGTCCTATTGCTGATATGATTTGTATTGACCATAACTAATTATGCTTCAATGGACAATAATTGGAAGAATTCTGACCTAGTGACACTTTATGTGTTCTCGTTGTCATTGACCCCATAGACATATGCTCGAGTGGCAAAAAAAAAAAAACGTGAAATTGACCTGCTGTATATATTTGGGAACATTTTCTTTTCCTCCCTGACTATGTAAGTTTAAAATCCTTGTAAATTGGAAGCCACGAAGCTTGTAAGGACAACAATTGGAATGATGTTTGTGTAAAAGTGGCATGCAAATGAAAATATAAGGAACGGGGTATGAAATGGAAGTCTTCACCGAGACTACACCAAGGAAGAAGTCCCAAAATTGAGCTCGTCGCTAAGAAAGCGGTATTAGAAATGGAAAATAATATAAAATTAGAAAATCTAAATCTAATATAAATCTAAATTTATATACTTTAAATACTAGAATTTAAATACTAGAACTAGAATAAAAGAATAAAAAAGAGAGGCAAAAGATGACAAAGGAATTTTGTGTCAGATTACTTTTTTTTGGGGAGTTTGTATCAAACTACTTGTCTCACGGTCTTGAAGAGTGAACCTTAACTTGGGCAGTCTATTGAGGAATTTTTTTTTCAGAGCAGACTATGCCTTTTCTGAAAATAAATGTTTTTTTCCTTTCAATTGACAAATCAGAAATATTAGTTATTTCAAGATTTAAAATTTTTTCTTAGAGATTTTTTGGTTGTTTGAATTTGAAATATACGCCCTTGAAAAATGAAGAGTAAAATGATTTTCTATTTACTTGCAATTGTTTGGTTGATGCAAAGAGTATGCACGAAAATTGCTTTTTTTTTGGTTAGCATTATAATTTAAAGAACAATGCTGTATTAAATAAGGTGATAAAATATCTTATGCTTTAAAAATGCGGCAAATCTATAAAATTGTGGAACTAATGCTTGTCTATTAATGGCTGACCTTGATGAAACAAACAATTATTGATAGAAGAACATCCTCTGCAAATTGTGTTGACTCATAAAGCTCTATAATTGAAACAAAATGGATAATATATTGAATGGGATAAATATAACCAGCTGCACTGTTTTTGTTCTCAGTGCTAATTGATTATGCAAAGAACTTCTAATTTTATGTACTCAGAAGGCACACAAAGCTACGGAAAAGGTGAACGCAAATCAAGGAACAAGATATAGACAATCACAATGATGGAAAGACAACAATCATGGTCGAATAACGAACACCTGAAAAATCAGAACCTTTCAATTATTTAATTTTATACCTCTTATATTTGCAACCAAGCACTCCCTTAATCAATTATCAATTTATTGAAAGTTATTTATCCTCATCTTGGGAAGATAAATGAACAATAATGTATCAACATATCTGATTTCATCTTATGATAGAAAATATAAAGTTTTGATAAGCTGAAATCTATACATTGATTTTTATAACGTTGCAGTTTAAAGATTCTTTATTTTTAAGGGCGTTTATTTATTTATTTATTTTTACTTATTAGCTTATGTTTTAGTTGGTTATTTGATTTTATTTGATGTTTTGATTTTATTTGTATAATGATTTCTCCTCTAGAGTTTGTTAAAAAGTTTATAGCGAATATCTATATAATATTTATGGCTGAAATATATGATGCTTAAGTTTTGAGCTTTAATAATAGGTTAGTCAATGAATGAAATATTACTTAATTTATGCGTACATCAAATGGCATTCTGATTAGTAGATTTTATAGTGTTTTGTATTTTGAACCTGATTAAAATGAAACTTCTTATGAATCCTATTTTTTGACAATACTATTATGCAATCCAATATTAAATAGAGCAACATAATAATTTATGCTCGCATGATAACTTTTTCGAGGCTCGTATTTTTTTTTGGCTTGCCTAGGGTTTGAGTCACCACCATTGTATCTTGTGCCATCATAATTTCTTACTTTTTTTTTGTGGAAACTGGCCTATTTTTCATCAGTTTATAGGAGCGGGCTAATTATACTTTTTTTTTCTTTTCCTTTTTATTGGTTTTAGTGTAGTTCAACTTCTTTATTGCAAAGGAGAGGGATAGTGTGAAGAGCTGAAATCTAATATTAACACAAGGATCTGGAGCATATAGGGTATTGACTTAGATGTTTGCTTGTAGCAGTAACTATTTTACAATCTATAACTGTCTTTATCGCATCATTGAGAAGATTCAGTAATGCTTTCAGTCGGCAGCTGTTGTTTTTTCGGATTATTAGAAGCATGCGCGAGTTTTGTATTTTTTGGATGGGCTATCTAATGTGAGATTTAATGTTTAGGACATGGATTCTTATTTTTGGGATGTTCATGAAGAAGAAAATGCTATGTGAGATAAAGTAACAAATACTATTAAACAAGTAGCAAAAGATGTATTTGGAGAATTAAAATATAAAATTTTTATAAATACAAATAGTTGGCGATGAAATAATAATGTGCAAGAAAAGATAAAATATAAGAAGTTATGTTATAAAAATTGATTTAAATGTAGAAACTTAGAGAACTGAGAAAAGTATTAAACGGTCCGCAGAGAGCTTAAAAGAACAATCTGTGATGCTAAAAATTTTTCTTTTAGTGATGTTTATAATATATTAGATATTAAGGATGGTAAAAATTATATGTATAAACTAGCCAAGCAAAGAAAAAAGAAAAGTAAAGATTTAAATCAAGTAAAGTGTATTAAATATGAAAATCAAAAAGTGTTTTTCTTAGAATAAGATATTCAAGATAGGTGGGTGAGTTATTTTGATAAACTTTTTAATGAAGTTTTTGAAAATACGATTGACCTT
>JXCR01071809.1:0-10560 GCA_002079205.1 Phalaenopsis hybrid cultivar | reverse complement strand
AAAAAAAGGAGAAAATCTTGCAGAGCATTCTCCAAATATTAGAGGTATAGCTACAATCAAAGAAGATATGAAAACCTTTTTTCAACTTATCTTTGCACACATCACAAATAACCTTATTAGTGATTTCTTTTATAATAATTAGATGTGTGGATCGTTAACCATTGTACCGACGGGAGCCGATAGAGCAATATTAACCAAGAGTGTATTAGATTTGTTAATGGAGATCCTCACACAGGCATATGTGTATGTGAAGTTTAAAATAATAGTAAAAGTAAATTTTTATAGAAGATTGAATATGTTCATTTTAAAAAAAGTCATTAATACATGCATTAGCTTATATCAGATTGCTTATAAAAATAGAAAGATCAGCATATTATAAAATTTATTGTAGACTCGCATGTATACTAAATTCTTTTCTCTGGATTACTGTAGTTTAGAAGTGTCGTCACTCCTGGGTTATATTTAAATAACTCAGTATGTTGTCTTCATTTTTTTTTTTTTAACTGTGGAATAAGATGAAGAGAAGATGATCAAATATGTATAGAAGAGTTAATGGAGATCCTCACACAGACAAATGTGTATGTAAAATATACAATAAAAGCAATGTTAATGTAAATTTTTATAGAAGATTGAATATGTTTATTTTTAAAAAAAGTCATTAATATATGCACTAGCTTATATCAGATTGCTTATAAAAATATGAAAGATCAGCATATTATAAAATTTATTGTAGACTCGCATGTATACTAAATTCTTTTCCCTGGATTACTGTAGTTTAGAAGTGTCGTTACTCCTGTGTTATCTTTAAATAACTCATTATGTTGTCTTCATTTTTTTTTTTTAACTGTGGAATAAGATGAAGAGAAGATGATCAAATATGTATAAAAGATGAGAACGATAAATGGAAATATAAAAATTTCTACTTATTATTTTTAATTACTTTCTTTAGTAGCTTTTTCACGTATTTTTTGAATATTAAACTTCTAGTCATAGAATTAAAATAACAGAGAATTGATATTTCATTGTTCGACCGTCCGTTCCCGTATTGATTAATTTCAAGCCTCGGGTCGGGTCGTGACAAAAGTGGTTCTAATTGTATAGAAGATGATCAAATATGTATAGAAGACAAGAACAACGAAAATGTATAGATTTCTACTTGTTAATTTTAATTGTTTTCTTTAGTGACTCTTTCACTTTTTTTTTTTGAATACTAAACTGCTCGTGATAGAAATAGAATAACAAAGAATTTATTTCCACTGTCCGATCGTCCAAAACGATGAGAAAAGAAATGAATGTCTACGATAGTGAGAAAGAGGGATTCATACCTTTGATTTCGCCCCTGAAGCTCCCTATAGCAAGTTGCGGCCTCCCTATGGCTGCTCGACCCGCTCGCGCCCCTTGCACTGTATCAAGGATTGCGGATGCTTGTTGAGCCGCTACCGAGCCGCTGTCGAAAGGGAGAGGGAGAATCAGAAGAGAAAAGGGGACATGTGAAACTTTGGAGCCTTGGTGCCGCCTGACTCGCTTGCAGGATCAAGATTCTTTGTGGGATTTTGCGGGATGCTCCTGACAGCGACACCGAATAAGGAGAGGGTGAAGGAAGGAAATCAAGATAAGGGAAAGGAAATTTCGTGAGGAGAGGGGAAGGAACTCGAAGCTCAGGAGACTCCCAATTGAACTAAATATAAGTCGGTTGAGAATGGTGGAGCTGCGGGATTCATGTTAGGATTAGGGATAATCAAAGTTTAATTAATTTAATCATATTTATAACTTCAATGTTTTATATCTCTCAATCTGTTAACGATTCATGCATGGCGTTTTATATGGAATTGATCAATTTCATGCATAAAATTTTTTAAAAATAATTTGTTTGAATTATGAGGATGCAATTTTTTGGGGATACTTTTAAAATTTGTTAAAAATTTTACATGATCCTCAAAATTCTGGTGTTACATCTTCAACAACATCAATCTATAGGGAACGGACTCCAAGACTGGCCATAATCAATGCCAAATAAAAGGTCATGTAACCCTTTAATAGGGAAAAAAATCAGCAGCAGTCAATGAAGCACCAATCTAGCTACAATATCAAATTATTTCTCGGACAGAAACAAAGAATCCTTGATGCGGATAGCATCGAATAAAAAATAGCTGAACTACCGGATCCAATTAATTTTGAGACAACCCTTCTTCCAACTGTAAATCAAATTGATCTACTTTATCAAATTATTAGCAAATTAGTCAAGGGTATCAAAATTTTTGAGAACACTCGTTCTCTTAAACGAAATAAACTAGATGAAAAATAAAACAGCCAGAGTAGCATCAATATACTCTATCTGCATGTCCGATGAGCATAAAATTTTACATTTGTATCATCATGCATCAGTGCTCTGTTTCCCTTATGAAAATGTTGTCACTATGGTAAGAAACTCCATGAAAGTACATACAAGTATTTACTTTAATCTTATGACAGTTAACATTGTATTTTAGGCATTAACAAAGCTGTTTCTCATCAACTCCTAGTAGTAGCTTCCACAATGCAGTTATTCTCTAGGGTACGGTTGTTTAGGTAAACGTTGATATCAACTATCAATTTGGAAGGGTTAGATGTTCTGTATAAAATTTTGATTGTAAAAATATATATAAAGTCGATTGTAAAGTGTTGATGGATTCTTGACTTTTCTTTTCATTTCTAAATGTCTTCCTATGGTATTTTCTTACAAAAAAGTTCTACTTGTAGATTACTATCATTTATATTATGAGTACCTCTTCAGAATTTTACATAATTTAACTTTACTTTTCTGAGCTACTTTTTTTCATTCCAGATGTTACTCTTGGGGATATTGTTAAGCAGGTTGGCTGCTACTTCAAAATTGACTCTAATTCTAGAAGAAAAGATCTGTCTCTGGAAAAACAACTTATACTTCGTGATTGTGAGGATTGGTTGAAGCGGCAGTTTTTGGTGGAAAGATTTGAATGCCTTGGTCATGGAAATTTCTTTGATTTTCTAGAGAAACAGGCATCTGTTTTTCCGAGTGAAGTTAATGATCTATTGAATAGAATCTTTGGTTATCAGCATTCCATCGAGATTTTCATGTCTCAACAACAATTCTTAGTGGTACTCTCTCAAGCTGCAAGAAACTTCAGCAAGAATAGTAAGCTAACTGATGAACATATTTCCATGATTCTGAGGAAACAATTTCCAGTAGTTGCTTTACATATGACAAAAAGTGGCTGTATTGAAAGTTTAAATCTTATTCATAGTCAAAGGCTTCCTGATGTTTCCGTTTCCGTTACATTCTCGGTGAGCTTACTTGGTGATTGCTGTGGTAAAAGTTCACTATCGCTTGAAGAAAATGTTTCTAGAGAACTGCCTGGTAAGTCCCTTGGCAGGGGTGAATTTACTGGCATTATTGGATCTGTTTCTACCGAAGATGCAATCAAATGCTTGCTCAGAGCACCAATGTTATCTGATTTAAAGCTGTGGTCACACTGGGATTTAGTTTTTGGGCCCTCACTTGGGCCTCTGTTGGACTGGCTACTAGATTTGGGTTTCATTAAGGAATTATCATGTATCGTGACGACTGATTCAAGGATTATTCGTATCGATCATTCCGCCACAATTGATGGATTTTTGGAAGCTTTGGCTCAAGCTTCACCATTCCATACAGCAGTGCAGTTGTTATCTTTGTTTCATGTGTACGGAGGATCTAAAAGTATACCAGTATCCCTACTAAGATGCTATGCCCAGTGCGGAATTGATGCCATTATTAAATGTTGCATGGGTGATTTGCAAGTGAATGCTCATGCAACCTTATTTTTACGTAAAGGCTCTGTTCAAGGACAAAGTACGAACAGCTCTTTTGATGGCTGTAGAACAGCCACAGGAAGTACAAATGGGGCACATTCGATTGTATCATTATTCATCCTTGATTGTCTGGGGTATCTACCTTCAGAATTCCACAGTTTTACTGCTGATGTTTTAATTTCTGCGTTTCAATTTTTCACTAGAGATGCTGCTGCGATCATCTTAAAAGAATGTAGAGGGGTCGAAGAATGCTTCATGCTTCATGAAATTGGATTTTCTCTCGGGATTGTGGAGTGGATTGAAGACTACAAACAATATAGTGCAGCAGCTACTGTTAGCACGTTTGAACCATCTGGTACTCAGAGCACATTATTCAACCAATGTTCTACTAGTTACAACAAAAATTTGCCAGGCATCCCCAGAAATACTTATTCTGAAGATGGTGAAATTGAAGACCGCCATGAGGTCCGTACTGAAGTGACAGCTTTCCATAAGGATTCTGTTTGTGGTTTAGATAAATGTTGTACTGAAATGTCATGTGATAAACCGCAAGTGATCCATGGCTCTGCAAGTTCTGGTGACTTTAGAATGCAGGATGCAGCTGTCTTTATCGAAACAATTAGGCGCGAAGAATTTGGCATAAATTCAGCTCTTGGAACTGCTGAAAGAAACTTGTTGAAGAAACAGCATGCTCGTCTAGGAAGAGCCCTTCAATGCCTTTCTCAGGAGCTTTATTCTCAAGATTCACACTTTATATTGGAATTGGTAAGCTCTGTCGTCTTTTTCACTTGCTATAGTAGGACACTTGCCTATGTTTTGGGCAGATGAGATTGTCCTCATATTTTCTTTGTTCATGTTATTCTTTGTTTATTTCAATGGCGGATACATTATTGTATTTTGAGTTATTTTTTTGATGTTATATACTTGCTGAAAGTATTAACTTGAAGTTTTTGTTAACTGCTCTGTGATGCACAAGTTTCTTAGGAAAATTTTGCTGAACCTCATTAAGCTGGTGTTTTCGTTTTTTGGGATTTGTGATTTTATTTTTGTAGATAATGCTCTCTTTTCAAATTAAAAAAAAAAAAAATTTCTGACATAAGTATGCATTGGAAGCGAGAACCAGATATATGCTTACCCGATCACCTATACATCAAGATTTTTTGTGTAGCTCACCTAGAATGCTATGTGACACTGTTTTAGGATTCCTAGAAGGTGTTGTAGGATCAGATTTAGTTGTTGTAAAATGTCAAGAGAAATAGAATATGTGAAATCGGCGCAGTTTGGAAGAGGTTCAAGCCCTTTAACGGTTGTCCAATCTGAAAACAGGGGGGTAGACAACGAAACAGTGAGGTAGGGAGATGACGGATCCTAGTGAGGTAGGGAGATGACGGGGAGGATCCATCATCTCCCTACCTCGGTGCAGTTTGGAATGCTATGTGAAACTCTTTTGGGATTCCTAGAAGGTGTTGTAGAATCAGATTTAGTTGTTGTAAAATGGCAAAAGAAATAGAATATGTGAAATCGGTGCAGTTTGGAAGAAGTTGAAACCGTTTGACGGCTGTCCAATCTGAAAACAGTGGGGTAGACAACGAAACAGCGAGGTAGAGAGATGAAGGGGAGGATCGGTCACCTATTTTTTTCAAGATACAAGACAAAATAGGCTACAACTTTCCAAATCGGAGAGCACAGGGACAGAAGTCTCCAAATAACATAAACCAAATACAAAAGTGTTTAATCAGTTAACCAACAAAACAATTAAATAGTCACAAAGCAAATTAATCCTAATTATAATTAAAAATAATGAAAAATAGGGTCTCACAAGGTTTGTCGGTCTCTGTGTGCTGGATAGATCCCAAGTTTGGAGCTCCGAGTGGAAATTTTCTTGGTACAAAAAATATATTGTGGGATTTTCCGTCTCCCACCTTTGTTCTGCCTAAGAGGGTTGTTATCATGACTCAGTCTGGGACTTGGAATTAATCAAGACGGGAACAAACGATCGGACGGTGAAAATCAATTCACTGTTATTATAATTTTAATTCTAACACCATCAATTTAATATTCAAATAATACATGAAAGAGCTAACTAAAGAAAACAATTAAAATTAGCAAGCAAAAATTTGTATATTTCTGTTTGTTCTCATCTTCTATATACATTTTCTCTTCTTCTATTCATCTTTCTTAAATGTTTGAAACCTAAAAATAATGTTGAAGCAATCTAATGAGTTATGTAAAAATAACCTATGAGTAATTATACTTCTAAACTACACGAATCCAAGGAAATGAATTCAATATGCATGCAGGTCTATAAGAATTCTTATAATATATTGGTCTTTTATATTTTTATAAGCAATCTAATATATGCTTGCTTACATCAATGATTTTTCTAAATGAAAATACTCATTCTTCTAAAAACTTTTACTTTATATTTTACATACACATCTGTCTCTATGAGGATTATCTTCAATAAATTTAACACACCTTTGGCTCGTTGGCTTTCGTCGGCATAGTGTTTAATGATCTACACATCACAATTGTCTAGGGTGGAAAAACTTTACCTGCCCCTGACTGATATTATCTCGTCGGCACAGAGATTAGCAATTTAAACATCACAATTGTCTGGGGAGGTAAGTTCTGGTTTACTTGCCCCTGACCGATATTATTCTATCGACACAACGGTTAGTGAACTAGCTATCACAATTGTCTTGGGTGATAAAAAACTCTACGCGCGCGGTACACTGGTGTTCCCTGTCTGTACCATTAGGAGGTAAAATCCTCCTCTAAACATGTACATACAAGCATTGATATATAAATTATTTCATTATTTGTACCTACATTATTCTATGATATCTTTATGCATTCAATAACATGTATACTTATATTTACTCTGCTATGCAGCTATTTATGAGCATACCTCTCATATCATGCATACCTCTTATATCAAGTATATATTTTCTGTCATGTATATCTTTTTTTTATCATGCTTATCATGCATATATGTTTCATATTTTGTCTATGTTTCATATTATATGTAGCATACATATCATGTATTTCATACATTTCTTTCAGGCATATCTTATTTATCTTTTGGCATGCATATATCTCCTATCCTTCAATATGAAAAATTTAACTAAATTATAGCATACATAACTTCTAAAATGAAGGCAATTACTGAAATATAAAAATGTAATTACTCACCTCAATTGTTACTCTAAATTCTTGATCTTTGTTAACCGGTTGGACGTTGCGATAACTTTTATGTTGAGCTTAATAACCTATAAAACATATTGTTTAATTTTATAATTCAAGTAATTTTCGTAAATTGAATTATTCTTCTTTAATAACATGAGATTATTTCACCTGATTTGACGGAGCAGCCCTACGACGAATGCTCACACACTTATCTCGAGCTCACTGCCTCATATAACCGGAGGCTAGTAGACGACAAAGGATTTCAAAATTTTGCTTATATCATGATTTAATTCTAAATATAACTTGTTTGTAAAAACTACAAAAAAAAAAAGATTTCCCTGCCTTACCTCCTCCCCATTACCACATCTATTCCCTTCTAACTTAACCATCATTAATATCAGTTTTTTATTAAAAATGTCTTCGCAAGAATAGTAATTCTCTGCCCAGATTATTGTTCACGGATAAGAAAAATAAATGAAATTCCTAAATTAATGTAATCAATTGCAAAACTAAAAGCATAATGACATATCTTTCAAATACCTTAATTAATTTAATGCTCCTTAAAGCTACAGTATTTCCATCCTGAAGCCCAAACGCAAGCAGAAGCTGCAGTTCGTCGCTCTAGGCCACGCTTCCTCCCGCAATGCTACAGTACTCGGGAGGGAAGCTTACTTGAGTTTGCAACTTCACACATCAAGGTGGAGCCGAAGGGAAATGAGTCTATTGTTAAGCTCACAACGACATATAAAGCCATCGCGGACACTGTTGTTGCAGAGGACATCGAGAAGGGCAAGGAAGGTTTCATCAAGAGCGTGAAGGCTGTAGAGGAATATCTTGCAGCCAATCTTGGAACCTATGCAAAAAAATCTTCAACTTTGCTCCTCAAGTAATGTTGAGTGTGTTTGGTATTGTGGTGTGGTAATAAAGAGGATTGGTTTGTCGATCTTCTGAGAAGAGTTTTCATGAGAGTGCTTTTGTATTTAATTGTTGTATGTTGTGGTTTATGCTTTGCTAAAAGCCGAATAAAATGAATGTTGTGTTAATTTTTAAAAAAAGATATATTTTTTTAGAAAGCCCAAAGGCTAATATATTAAATAGAAACAAAGACACAGATACAATGTGTGGGAGGGCCCAAGCATGACACCCTGCTCGCACAATAACTACAAATGGTTCAAAAATTAGAAAATACAGAAAAGTACATGAGAGACTCGAAGAAAAAGCTTAAAAGTGTCGAAGTACATAGTATCAGGTGGCTAGAGAGCGATATATATATATATATATATAGAAAAATCCCGAGGGCAAATATATTAATACGAAAAAGGTACAGAAATGTTGTATGAGAGGACTTAAAAGAAAGCCCAACTCATACAAATATTATATATATGTTTATATTATTTTATTTTATTTTATTTTTGAAAAGCCCAAAGGCTGATTTTATTGAAATAAAGAAGATACATAAAGGTTGTATGAGAGAACCCAATAGAGACACCCTACCCATACGATACCAAGTACAGTAATTCTCAACTAAAAGATACAGATAGACTTAAAAAAATAAAATTCGCAGAAAACAAGTAGCTAAGGACGAGTCAGTTTAGTCCTGTCTCTTCCTCTAATTTTAGGAGCGGAGCCAGATAACAAACTTTGAAGTATCGTGTCATTGTCAGGAGTAACCAAAATATCATCTATTAAGTTTTCAAGTTGGAGTGTGCCCCCAGCCTTCTTCCGTCAAGAAGTGTAAACTTGTCATTCTTCAACAAAATACTGACTCATGTGATCCTTGGTCTGATTAGATATTAGAACTGCAGTAGAAGGATAAACAGTCGTTGTTACAGCGATAGGTTCCAGTGTATGTGAAGTGTGAATTGTCATCTCTGCACCTGATGCTTCCTGAATAGGAGCTGCGGGTTTGAACATAATTCGTTGTAGTATGGTCGGGAGAAGGGTTCTCAAGGGCAAACACAAACTCTTGTCTTGTGGTGATTCCCTCCTCAGGTTGGCTGTCATCAGGTTTGTTGGGAGCGAATTCAGACACGTGGGGTGCACTAACAGCATGTTCTTGCTTTTGACTATTGGTTCTCAACTGTGAGTGCAATCTGAAACATTTCTCCTGCGGATGTTCGAACATCTTGCAGTGCTTGCAGTAGTAAGGTTTTTGTTCCATAATGATTTTTTGCCAATAACCATTATGAGCAGAGTCAAGTCAAACTTCTTCTACATCTGGTAGTGTAATCTATTTCAATTAAAATTCTTACAGTAGAGGACCTTGAGAAATGAATTGTGGGTAAGTTTACCTGTAAAGTTTTTCCAAAGATTGTTCTAATTGCATATAAGATAGGTAGGTCAAAGAAATGAAGTTTGAGTTCAGGTAATGAGAACCAGATAGACACAATTGGGGGTTCTTGACTGAGATCAAAATTAGTGGTCCATTTGAGTAATTTCATATGTTTTCCATCAATTGTGATGAATTTATTTGAGAAAATTTTTGTGTAATCTTTTTTAATACTCAGCTGTATCATAATATGTCTTCCGTTGAAATGACCCACCTGCCAAGCCCCAACTAGTTTGAAGTCTTANTAAAATTCTTACAGTAGAGGACCTTGAGAAATGAATTGTGGGTAAGTTTACCTGTAAAGTTTTTCCAAAGATTGTTCTAATTGCATATAAGATAGGTAGGTCAAAGAAATGAAGTTTGAGTTCAGGTAATGAGAACCAGATAGACACAATTGGGGGTTCTTGACTGAGATCAAAATTAGTGGTCCATTTGAGTAATTTCATATGTTTTCCATCAATTGTGATGAATTTATTTGAGAAAATTTTTGTGTAATCTTTTTTAATACTCAGCTGTATCATAATATGTCTTCCGTTGAAATGACCCACCTGCCAAGCCCCAACTAGTTTGAAGTCTTAAAAAACTTCCTGATAATTTTCATCTTTGGACAATCTAATTGAAAATTTCCAACTAGTGTAAATTTGTATTTTCCCGCATGTATTTTCCCGCACGAGTTAAAATTCCAGCATCAGAGAAGAATATTGTTGGTTTGCTCGTCTTTTTCTTTACTTTCTTGATGAGATTGCAATCTTCATGTCCTGCAATAGAATCATGGTACATCTGCGGGAATATCAGACTATCTGCAAGGTGGAAAAAGGAGCTACATTTTTGAACCACTATAGCATATGAGGGTTTGGCGGGGTTATCACCAGCGAGGGCGGCAGCATAGAAAATACCTGAGGCCATTAGCATGCTTCACACAAGCACTGCAGGAGATATGACAGTGTAGCAGATGGCAGCAGAAAGCACCGCAAGACTGCGACAGGGAGCGGCGTTGGTAATGACGTAGCCAATAGAGGCCAAGACGAAGACGCTTTTGTCGAGATGGAACAAGGAGGAAGATGAATCAGCCTACAGACGGAGCCGAAACCGTCGTGCGGGCCTGCGAGCAAAACGACGGAGCGTAAGGAGACGACTGCAACGACGCAGTCAAACCTCGTATCAGGAACGAAGACGCACCGTGCGAGCCTGCGATCGACGACGCTGTGCGAGCCTGCGAGCAAAAGGTGTTGTCG
>JXCR01071752.1:111420-149561 GCA_002079205.1 Phalaenopsis hybrid cultivar | reverse complement strand
TTAAAATAGGCCAAAAATTAAGTTTTTATTTTAAATATTATTTTATTTTTATAAAATATCCCTAATCATAGAGAACTGAAAAAACTAAGTTTCATAATTTTTTGAGTTATATTTTTACTTTTAAAAAATCATTTAATTGTTAAGAGTGGTATTTATCTTTAAAAATCAATTTAAGTTATTAAATGAACTCAAAATATTTTGAAACTTTTATGATGAGTTCTCTAGATCATAAATCACAGTGGAGAACAAAAATCAAGTCATTTAAATGTTTAAATTTTCCAAGATTAATTCTTAATGATTTAATGTTTGTAAAATTTAAGGACATTTTAAATGACTTGACCCATGAAATTATCTCCAAAGGTTTCTCCAGTCATGTCGAACCTTCCAAAAATTTCTTAGGATTTTATAATCAATATGCTAATTTCCATGATTATTTCAAGAAAATGATGTGAAATAACTTGAAAAATATGGATCTCTATATAAGAAACTCCTCTGACATTGGAAAAATCAGGGAATATTTTCCCTTACAGAGGCTACAAATCAAAATTTCAAGCCAAGGTGATGTGTCAATATGCATGGAGAATCAAATGATTCTAAATAGTATTTAATTAATTAAGAATAAAATATGCACCAAATGGACTTGNTAATTAAGGATGATTCCATTGAGCAAAGAATATTAAGTTTAATAGGCCTCTGAGGTATCCAAAAAGTTAAGACTGGGAAGCAGGTCCATGCCTCCCTCTCACCAACTGGTGAAAAGTCTCGAGTCCATTTAAACTTATTATGTTGCTTAATGGTTTATCCTATGAATACCCTTATTACTCAGAAATTATCCCTAAGAAAATACTTATTACTCAGTGAACATTGATGTCTCAATTATCCCTAAGAAAGGGGTAATTATCATTTGCACTCAATTTAAGAATTATGTGGGTGAAGACCCTTAAAGGGGCAAGTTAGTGTAATTTGAACAGTTAGCCAAATTTTAATCCTAATTGGGCTTAGTGGTGTTTGAAGGATGTTCGATATGATTAAGTTTATTTCTCTAATCCTTTTTAAGTCAATTTTTTATTTAGCCTAAGTCACCACTAAGCCCTTAAGGCCTAAGGGAGTGTCTTAATTAGTTTTGAAAAGGGTTAAGCTTTATGATTCATGATTTGAATTTTATCTGAAAATCAAAACAGGGGTATTAAATTGATTAGTTATTGACTTCCAAAGTCATACCCCTAAGTCCAGGATCATTTAATTTTAATAAGCTTCCAAATTTTAATAATTTAGAAATTTATTGATCTTAATTAAGAAAGTAAGGTTGGTTAAATAAACTTCCAAATTTTAATAATTTAGAAATTTATCAATCTTAATTAAGAAAGTGAGATTGATTCTTACCAATTAACCCCTTTGTGTTTCAAACATCAAGTGAATTGATTAATATTAGAGGTTACCCATTCCCCTCATTAACCCCTTTGTGTTTCAAGCATCAAATAAATTGATTAAGATCAGAGGTTACCCGTTCCCCTCCTTGACTTAAGCCTAAATGTTAATTAAGGCAAGATTTCCAAAATTACACATTTCCCATAAGGCTCTAACACCTCATAATTTGTTAAATTCAATTCAAATGACTTTCAAATTTTTATCCTACCTCATTCATGGGTTAATTGAGACATCAAAGGAGAAACTGTGATTTTTTAAAATTTAATTTTTTATATAATTATTTTCATGCAAAAATAGGATTTTCCAAAGAAAATTCCTAACTTGACCAAGGCAGATTATAATCCCTTGAGATTTTTACTGTAGGTAGACCTAGACCAGAGAAGCCTTTGGATCAAATTTCATAATTTTTTGAATTTTCTGTGATGTATTAGAATTATTTTAAGTTCTGGGCTATTTAATAAAAATAAAATATTTTAAGTAGTGAAAATTAAGTTTTATATTTTTCAAAAATCTCTCTAAGGTCAAAGAACTCAGTGGAGCAATTTTTATATTTTTTAGTTTTTTTTTATTATTTATTAAAATTATTTTAGTGTAAAAACTTATTTTTAGCCTTTTAAAAGTTATTTTTAAGCCTTAAAATTCAATATCTTTATTTAGAAAAATAGANTAAATAGGAAAAAACCCTATTTATCTATTTAAACAGCGTGTGCTGACTAGATCCTAGGCAGCTCCGAAGGCAAGCGTGGCGCGCTCTGGTTGGACGCCACCGTCCACCTAGCTTGCTGAATCTGCCCGCTGTTTATGTTTCGAAGCACTGTCCGGCTCGGTCTCCCCCGTCCATTTGATACACGCTAGATCAAACGACTCCCCGTCATCGTCCCCGATAAAATGATCCCGTGCCCGTCCACACTAAAACCTTAAGATCTCGGCCTAGACTCAACCAAATCAATTCGGGTTTGATCCTATGGACTCGTCTAAGTGAGACGAACACATCCATACGGTTAAGATTCCATGAAATCAAGTTTAAGTGAATGGAGAATCAAAATAAGCTCGGGAGGAGGAGGAGTTTTATACCTTTGATCTGAGGAGGGAGGCTTCGATCAGAGGTGGTCGACACATTTCGTCAGGGTCCAAGGAGGCTAAGGATTGAGTCCCTGGTCTTGGTGTAAGGCCTAGGTATGAATTCGATCATGGCCGGATTTGGGTGTTGGTCTAGAGCTATAGTAGAGGCTCTGTGGAAGGGGAATTTGATGGGGCTTTGTCTTCTTTCACTCTTATGAAGGTGTGGGCACATGTAATTGAAGTTTGGTGCAGTGTGGAGGTGTATTGGGCTCTGTCCTGGTTTCTGGCAGGGTTTTGAGCTCAAAATTAGGCTCCGGCAATAGGAATGGGTGAGGAAAAATGGTTGGAATGCACTGAGGGGATCTTAGGGAAACTCTGTGTAAAGTTTGGAAAGGCCTCTCTAAGGAAATTTCAGCACACCTCCCATGGCCGTGGGAGGTGAGTTTTTATAAAAATGGCCATATGGTGGCTCTTAGGGCATAAGCTTGGGTGCATCGTGGTGCTTAGGTGGAGGGCAGAGCAGCTCCATAGTTTGATTTGGATGAGTTGGCCTCTAGGTATGATTTGGGTGAGGTGCCATGGGAGTGGCTCTTGGTTTTGGGCTTTTCCAGCCACTAGGCTGGCCGACTGGTCAGGGGGAGGTGGCTAGGTGCTCAGGGAACCCAGAGGAATCCAACACAACAATTAAATGCAAATGTGCTTGGATTTGGCAAAGATATCTTAAGCATGTGCATTTATGGAAATAAGATCCCTTAATTTGGGGGACCTTTGGTTCATGGCCAGATATCTTAAGCATGTGCATTTTTGGAAATAAGATCCCTTAATTTGGGGGACCTTTGGCCCATGGCTTGATTTAGGTGATTTCATGGTGTTTGGACTGGTCACTAAGTCCAACTAATGGCTGTGGTGGAGTTAACTTGGTGGCCTTAGGGTGGTTAGGTCACATTTAGTGTATGGGCCCAAGTGGGTGCAAATGATCAAAACATGGGTTTGGGCTAGGTTAGTCATGCCAATTGGCTCAATTATATATTTCATTTGGTGTATATGATCACAAGGAACAACTTTGGTGTATTATGGAAATGGTTTTGAGTTCAATTGAAAGGTCAAATTGAAGATCATGGGGCTAGGCTTAGGTCTAGCTTGGGTTAGCCTTGGGCTAAGTCCAAATTGATTATTTTAAATGTTTGAGTTCAATTGAAAGGTCAATTTGAAGGAATTTTGAACTTTAATCAATTTGGTCATGGTTGAGTTAAATTGAAAGGTCATTTGAGGGAATTTTGAACTTTAATCAATTTGGTCATGTTGGGCAGTTCAATTGAAGGGTCAATTTGAGGGAATTTTGAACTTTAATCAATTTGGTCATGTTGGGCTTGGGTCTAGCTTGGGTTAGCCTTGGGATAAGTCCAAATTGATTGTTGTAAATGGTCAATAAGGATTGGTTTTGAGTCCAATTGAAGGGCTAATTTGAGGGATATTTGAACTTTAATCAATTTGGTCATGTTGGGCTAGGCTTGGCTGTTAGCCTTGGGCTAAGTCCAAATTGATTGTTTTAAATGGTCAATAGGGACCTCATGAAGAGCTTTCAACATGAATTGGATGCCAATTTTGAGGTTATGGCAATCAATTGGGTGAAATTTGGGGACTGAGCCAATTTGGGGCTAAATTTGGGAATTTTGGATTGAGGCCAAAATCAAATGGATTTGAGGCTTCACCGAGGTAAATTGGTGGTTGATTTTGATTTATATGAATTTTATAAAGATTTTTCAATTTTAATTAGCTAATTGACTAGACTGTGGTTTCAATTTAGTGAGGTAAAGATTTTGCAACATTAATTGAGGCCAATTGACTAGGCTATGGGTTCAATTTGGTCAGATGAAGATTTTTCAACATTAATTGAGGCCAATTGACTAGGCTATGGGTTCAATTTGGTGAGATTTGATTTTTCAACATCAATTGAGGCCAATTTACTAGGCTATGGGTTCAATTTGGTGAGATTAGGTTCACATGTCAAGAGGATTTTGTAATATTAATTGAGGCCAATTGACTAAGCTATGGGTTCAATTGGGTGAGATCAGGTCTTATGGTCAATATGGGGGTTCTGACCCAAATCAAAATTGGGCTCAAATCATGGACCAATTGAGCTTGGATTTGGTTTATTTTGGTAATATCAAAAGTGAATTTGAGTTTTGGATTGGAATTGAGGTCAATTGAGATCAACTTGGTGGACATTTGAGTTGGACTTAGGGAAATTTTGGTCTTTAAAGGGAAATTTGGGGATTTTGGTTAAAGATGGTCAAATTGGACAAATTGGGTCATGGGGCAGTTGAGAGAAATAAAATTGAGAATATTTGGGATTTTTTGGGATTTTTTGGGAATTTTTAGAATTTTTGGGATTTTGAGCCCAAGAGGGGTAATTTGGTAATTAGGGGGTGTTTTAGGGGTAAAAGACCAAGATGTGTATTTTGGTAGAGTTGAGGTACCAATCATCACCAATAAGCCATGGACCAATGGAAACCCTATTTTGGGTCCTCTATGTAATGGTTCTAGCCAGACCATAGCCTTAGGGCTAGTAGGTTTAGGGGACCATCTACATGAGTATCCCAAAAGATCAAGGGATTTAGGCTAGAAATTTGAGTTCAGGGTTGTGAGTGATTGTTGGTACAGATAAGTGTAGTGAGTGCCTTAGCTCTAGACCAACACCCAAGGACAACCTTAAGTTCTAGCAATCCTAAGGGTGACTCATCTTGAGTTTCCCCCATAGGGACCCCACTTACTAAGTACTTAGAGGTTGAGACCAACATGTGGAACTTCAGGTTGAGTAAAGAAGAGGGTATAATTTCGAATGGTGAGGATTCCATGTCTAATTTTCTAAGAATAGTCAATAGGAAGAGTCCTATGGCTAGACCCTAGGCTACTAAAGAGGAAAAAACTAAACCTCAACCAAAAATGAGGTCAACACTTGCCATCGAGGGTTAATTATAATTAACCCTCCCTCTAGCTCACCTGACTCTAAGGCCTCCTCCCGTGGCCTTGCTAGCTAGCCTAGTGGATGTAAAATCAAGAGCCCCAAGGATAAATCAAACCAATTTTTGACCATAGAAGCCACCTCATCCCAAAGGCTCTTGAGAGCTCCTCAACCCTCCACCTAAGCACCATTATACACCCATCAATTAACCCTGAACTCCCCCCTAAGGTACTCTATTTAATCTGCCTCTCCATGGCAAAGAAAATTGTGTGATAAAAATTGTTGGGGAAACTCTGTCCAATTGCTTCAGACACTCTCCAGGAAATCCTAAGCTCATTGCCACCATTTTCCCCCATTGATCACCATTATAAAAGCCCAATTTTGAGCTTAAACTTTCAGCTCAAACCAGAACATCTCTCCACAGTCCACAACACTCAAATTAGTTGTGCACACACCATCCCTAGAGTAAGAGGAGTTGATTCCCCATCAAACCCCCCTCTGAAACAGCATCTAGTGTAGCTCTAGACCAACACCTGAAATCAAGCTTGATTGAATTCATACGTAGACACTTCACAAAGGCTTGAGTCCTCATCTGGAGGTTTTTTGGGACCAATCAAAGCTACCACAACTATCTAATTGATTCCTTGCCTCTCAGACAAAGGTATTGAACTCCAACCCAAAATTGAGCTTGTTTTGACCCACCATAGTATTTACTGTATTTCATACCATATAAACCATATAGATGTGTTTGTCTTGAGTAGATGAATGTTTTAGAACAAATCCCATGCAATTTGGTTCATTCTAGGCCAAGATCTTAAAGTTATAGTGAGAACGACTCACGAGTTAGGTCACTTGGGGACGATAATGGAGAGCCGTCCGATCATGCATGTATCCAATGGACGGAGGAGATCAAGCCTGAAAGATCCATGATACATAAAGTGCTGTCCACATGGAGGCTACATGGCTGGCGGCGTGGAATGGCGGAGTGGCGCTTGGAGCCTTCGAAGCGGATAGGGATGAGTTGGTGCCGCGTGGATAAGTAGAAAAATAGGGATTTTTTAATTATTTTAAATGCATAAACTTCTAAAATTCATATCTTTCTCTAGAAAAATCATAAAAAAAAATGGAAAATACCCTCTTGCTGAGTGAATAAAGAAGAATAATGTGGACATAAAATAAAAATTAATTTCTCACTCCCTGGTTTTTATCTGACTAAATACGCTCTATGGTATTTTACCTATCCATGACTTAAAAAATTTCACCATGGCTTGAAATTTTGAGGGTTTTTCCTCATGAAAGGGGCTATGTCTTCTAATTTTTCCAAGTTCAGAGGGCATCTCTTTGCTTATAACCTTAATTTTCAAGCTAAGGTGACCATTTTGGCTTATTTTAACTATTAAAATCAAAATATCATTTGAAAAATTATGAAAACAATTTTAGTAGGTTTCCTATGGTCAGAGAAATCTTGGAAAAATATTGTGATGCTTTGAATTTTTTTGTGAATTTTTAAACTTATTTAAATGTAAATACCTTGTATTAATTTATGTAAATTAAATACATATAAAAAATTAACAAAATCAACTCCACATTGTTCATAAAAATCTTGTCTATCTAGTGTAAAAATATCAAAATTATTTGACTTAGTCTAGGCACTAAAATGGATTTATTAAAGAAACCTTGCTTTTTGTATAAAAATATATATATATTACATTAAATATATACTTAGAAAAATTATGAAAATTGTTTTTATGACTTCCTTGTGATTAGGGGCATTTTATAAAAAAAAAAACTTAATTTTGGGAAAATGTCCTAATTAATTCAAAATTTTCAAAAATACAAAAAATGGTTCAAAATGAGTGGGAATACCCCTTGATCACGTAGAATTCATTAGGACATTTTTCCTAATTTTTTTTCTAGGTTAAAAATAAATTTTAATGGCTTAAAAATGAATTTTTCATTTTTTCCCCATAAAATAATTTTATTAAAAAAATAAAAAATCACAAAAGTACAAAATTTGATTCTTTGGGTTTTCTAAACAAAGAGGAGTCTAATAAAATTATTAAAATAATTTTTATATTCAAAATACTATTTTCTATTTAAATAAATCCTGAAAATTGATCTAAAATTAAATAATAAAAATAGAAATTTAATTCAAAAGATCATGAAATTTTATCTAAGTGTTTCTCTGATCTTAGGAAACCTCTAATAATTTTTTAATAAATATAAATTTTATTTTAGATAATTAATTAAATTAACTTTTGAAAATCTTTTTTTTTTAATTTAAATAATTATCTGGATCAAATCAAATTTTGAGAGGTCCACATATCCTCCTCTTACATTCTAATTACCTCATGGATATAACACTTTAACCCCTCAAAGTCATTTGAGTTGTGTTTAAAGAGTTATGAGGTGAAGTCCCCTAAGAGCAAGAAAGCTGTTTTGGAATTTGGCGCCTTAATCAAAATTTAGAGTTAACCGGGGATAAATGGATAACTTTGATCCTAAGAAACATGTTTGTTTGATTGAAATACAATGAGATTATAAGGTAGAAACTCACCCACCACCTTTGCACAACATCAACAGATATTAATCTCCCCCAATCTTCATGACTTGGAAGTCAACTAATAGGAAGAGTTTCTAAAGTGAGAGGCTTAAGCTAAAAGGATGATAATTTGCTTTCATTAAGCTCAAAATTGATGATAATGTGATCTTCAAATGAAAATACATGTCACTTAAAGTAAAACCTTAACCTTCACCAAATTCCCCATTATGATTGCTAAGGGCTTGATAGTGACCTAGTCTTGATATCTAAGCTCAATTGATTTGTTTTAGAAGATAATTGGGTTGATAATCAATATATTTAAACACTTCAAGTCTATCTTTACTTGTGGGCACCACAATCTTAAATAACTCAAACTTTCCTTAGGGGCACTCACTCACATAACTCTTAAATGAAACATCATTTGATTAATCAAGTACACTATCTTCACGATAATTTAATTGTTAAGCTTCAATGAGCAATGCGGTAGACACACTCTAAACTCGGATGGTTAATGGAACAATATGACAAGTTCACAAATGAACTCAAAATAATTCAAGAGATCTTCAAAACAGTTCAGGGGCATATCCCGAGCACTTTGGAATCTTTTGGATGTTTTGGAGAACAAATTGAACTTATAGTATTTTGTCTTAAAATCATCTACTAGGATCTTATGAGATTCAACTAAATCATAACTTGAGGTTTGGTAGTTAAACCCTTATCTACTCATGCATTTAAATTCCCTGCAACATTACATTCATGCCATGCAAGTACTGACCTTTCAGGTGGTGANAAATTGAACTTATAGTATTTTGTCTTAAAATCATCTACTAGGATCTTATGAGATTCAACTAAATCATAACTTAAGGTTTGGTAGTTAAACCCTTATCTACTCATGCATTTAAATTCCTTGCAACATTACATTTATGCCATGTAAGTACTGACCTTTCAAGTGGTGGAACTAGAAGACTCGTCAGGTATGCTTTTATTGTTTACAATATTGTATTTTGTTGTACTTTCCACACTGTATTTTTACATACAAAACTTGCAAGTTAAATAATGATCACACCCTACCTGAAAACCTAAAGCTGCTAGGGTAGCCAGAGAAATAAAACCAAAACCAAAATTAAAATCAACCAAGATAAAATTCACCGCCACAACATTTAACTTGCATGTTAACCAAAACCAAAACTAAAATCAACCAAGATAAAATTCACCGCCACAACATTCGAATAAACCAAAACCAAAGCTAAAACTAAAATCAACCAAGATAAAATTCACCCCCACAACATTCAAAATGTAAAACAACTCAAAATTTAATCACAAACATCACACAAAACTACAATTGCAACTAAATTAAGACGTCTCTATCCAAAATTTAATCACAAACATCACACAAAACAACAATTGCAACTAAATTAAGACGTCTCTATCAGATGATCAAGAATCCCTCGGAAGAAGTAACCTACGGTTGCTAACTATACTTCTCGCTATCTAAATCAAGGTGTGGAACTCATTAAGTTGAGTTTAGTAATTTCATTTGGTCTATGTGAATCTAATAGAAAATAGTGGTACCAGAATGAGGGTCTCTCTAATTTAATCACAAACATCACACCAGTGTCGCTCTAAGCAACTTTAACATGCCTTATAACATTTAAAGACTTTTAACTATAGAGCCATCTAATTTAACATCATGACCTAACACATTAGAAAACTTAAACTTGTCACGACAAGGAGCTTGGAGCTAGCATGGTGGGCAGCACGGCCATCTTCAACAACAAAAAATGTCTTCCCAAGCTAAACCAAGTTCCTTACTTAGAATTAAAAAACCAAGCCACAGAAATTTGAGGTAGTTTGCCTATGCAACATAAATCCTCACCTCATCTTTAGGCATATTTATAGTTTTTTTGCACAATATAAGCCCTGACTTGTCTTAGGATTCCGAGGTTGTCATTCATCACGACCTAAATCCTCACATTTTTCAAGCTATTTGTGTGATTGTTTCACATAAATATAAGCCCTAATAAATAAAATTGGCAGGATGAAACATAGGCCTTCCTCCTTTGGACTCTACAACAAAATGTTCCAAATTTGAACCATTCCCCTCGCACACCTCTTTGTTCAATTTTGTTGAAAAATTCTATCTTTTTGACATCTTCGAAGATAATATTTCTTGATTCTTATTGAGAGTTTTCTTAGGTGACTTCAGTTATCTAAGATGTAATTAACTATAGGGGCTTGTCCTTATAAGGAACTTGTCCGAACCTAGGTTTATATAAACCCTATTTAATTCTTCATATTAAATAGGGGAACTTGCCTGCAAAAAAAATAGTTTTGCAGACCAAACGGATGTCATATATTACTTAGTTTATTTGATCAAGCCTCATCCTCAAGTCTTATGTTTATCCTTCAAAATAGATACATGATTTGAGGTATAACGCTCTTTCATTTAAACTGTGAGAAACATGGGGTCAATTTAATTTCATATATTTCTAAACTAATTTAAAACCCTTTCCGAAGCGGGTGACAGGATTTCGATTCCGGCGGCCGACAGCTTCCAATGGGCAACTCCACAACCCAAAATAGTGCCGACAACAAGATTGAGATTATTTCCAAGAAAATTGAAATCCAGATGGTTAGGACCATTTAAAGTGATTAAAGTCTATCATTATAGAACTATTGTTATTAAAGATCTTAAAACTAAAAAAATATTTAAAGTTAATGGTCAGCGATTGAAACATTATTATGAAGAAGACATATCACTATTTAAAGAAGTTTTAATGTTAAGTCAACTCAACTAAACAATGGTACGTTGGGCTGACGACGTTAAACCAAGAGCTTTGTGGGAGGCAACCCATATATAAATCTATATCTCTATATATTACTATTTTGTTTAATAAGGGTATTTATGTTTTAAAAAATAATAGTATTTTTGGATCCAAAAAAATTTAATATATAAAAAATTAAGACAAATATTGACATTAGAGGAAAACATGAAATCGAATTGAACAAAAAATTGAAAATGCGAATTTGGCCTCTGGCACTGAAGGTGCCGGCCTAATAGACCATGGCACCGACAGCTCCATCGAGAGTACCGATTGCTCCTCGAGCAGTTCTGCAAGTGCAGAACAAATTCAGTGAGATTTCACTCCTCAATAACTACCGAGAGGTGTTTTTAAAGTCATAAAAACTACCTTGGACATCCATAAACTTCATAATTTCGAATTCCATAGCTTCCAATTCCAGAAATACTTCAAGGTATGGAGTTTTCAATAGAAGAAAGTTTATCAGTTTTGACGCGCAAGGATTATACGACAAAGTCATCACAAAGAAGAGACTTATCAAGGAGGAGGCTTTTCCAATCATGGATTAAGTAATCCAAGTTCACAGATTGAGAAAACCATTACGCAAAGACGTTGGGAAGTTCTGTGCTACACTACCACTGCAGTTGTAGTACTGGTGATAAAGAAATTCTATGCTAACTTACATGGAATTACCCAAGGAGTCATCTCCATTCGAGGGAAGGCTGTTTCATTTACTCCAACTTGGATTAATGATTAGTATATGATAGAAAATATTCTAATATGTCATTATACAAATTTTATCCTGATTATGATGCAAGATGTATAGAATTTTCTGATAGATGAAAATGGAAATTGGGAAATCAAAGATGATGGATACGTTAGTTTCCTTGCTTCACTACTTAATCCAATATCAAATCAGTGCAATTTCTTCATATCTGCAAAATTACTCCCTACTATGAAGATTAGTAGAGTTACAAGAGAAAGTTACATTCTAAACTATTGTATTCAAATGGAAAAACCCATTGATGTGGGGTAAATTATTTGCAAATATGTTATGTGTACTATTATGAATGGACCAATATATGGACAAGGGAATCCTTCCACAATTTTCCTACTTTGCACTCAATCTCAAGTTCCATAGGAATGTTGGGAGAAATTTTTATTACCTTAGGAGCCCATGATTCTTTTTGATGGCAATTATATAGGGAATGAAAATGAAGCATTAGATGTTACTTTGGATCATTCATCACATGCTTTAACACCATTGATTCCACCAGCAGTTGGAAGTTCAATAGCTTTGGAGAAGTAAATGAAGAAAATAGAAAGAGAACTTCAGAGTATTACAAATGCAATAGGAAATCTTAAATACCTTTTTGATCACCTAGATTGAAGGATGAAAGAGAACTTTGATCATACTAGGACAATTGAAGCAGGTTTTGGTGCAGATGTTTAAGAAAAATGGATGGATCGATGAAAATTGGACTGGTCAATTTTTGTACCAACCCTTTTGCAATTTGTATGTCGATTACCGGTCTATGAGAGATATTAGAGGAGGAGAAAGTACTGAAGATGAGGCAAAATAATTAAAGAAGTTGAACTCTCTACTAATATAAAATACTTATTATTTTCAATGTAATTGTGTGCATTTAATTTACTTTGCTTTGCTTTAGAGCTCTGTTTACTTTGATTATGTTAAGTTTTGTGTCAGTGTTCTATTGTTGTGGCTTGATTTTGACACTGAATTATAATTTAGTTTGCTTTAAGGATGCGAAAGAGTGATTAGAAAAATGTATTTGTAATAAGTGTATTTTCATATATAAAAGTTAGTTTAGTGTTGTTTGTGAAAATGTTTGTTTGTGAACTATTTTTAGATGAAAATTTGTGTTTAAAAAGACTAAATAAACTTTGAAGTAAATAGAAAGAAAATTGAAATTTGAAAAAATCAAAATATGAATTTTTTGGCCACTAGTGCCGACAGCGCCGACATGGGCACCGAAGACGCCGGCATAGGCATAGACAGCACCGGCATAGGCACCGACCGCGCCCTCGACCGGAATTGTCCAAATCACCCTTAAAATTCATGCATAGTAAAATGCCATTTTTTAACCTTTGAGTCACCTTCAACCTTTATTTTTGCACCTAGTGCTTGCTATTGTTCGGATTTCTCAAAATTTTAATGCAAACAAAGTTAGGATTTCATCTTATCTATATAAGAGCTACACTTTGAGCTCTTTTAATTTTCACAAAGGATTTATATTACATTGCCGAGATCCAAAATTTTGGATTTTTTTGGAAGATTTTGAGAAAATCCTTTGGTGAAGAACTCTTACTTAGTAGATTTAAGTTAAAAACATTCCACATTGTAATTTTTAGAATTTATTAGAATTTATTTTGATTTTATCAAATTTTTGTAGTTTACCATGGCACTTAGAATGAGCAAAGGAAAGAGAAAGGTAGATTTTGATGATCNAATAAACTTTGAAGTAAATAGAAAGAAAATTGAAATTTGAAAAAATCAAAATATGAATTTTTTGGCCACTAGCGCCGACGGCGCCGACATGGGCACCGACGACGCCGGCATAGGCATAGACAACACCGGCATAGGCACCGACCGCGCCCTCGACCGGAATCATCTAAATCACCCTTAAAATTCATGCATAGTAAAATGCCATTTTTTAACCTTTGAGTCACCTTAAACCTTTATTTTTGCACCTAGTGCTTGCTATTGTTCGGATTTCTCGAAATTTTAATGCAAACAAAGTTTGAATTTCATCTTATCTAGATAAGAGCTACACTTTGAGCTCAAAATTTTTAATTTTCACAAAGGATTTATATTACATTGCCGAGATCCAAAATTTTGGATCTTTTTGGAAGATTTTGAGAAAATCCTTTGGTGAAGAACTCTTACTTAGTAGATTTAAGTTAAAAACATTCCACACTGTAATTTTTAGAATTTATTGGAATTTATTTTGATTTTATCAATTTTTTGTAGTTTACCATGGCACTTAGAATGAGTAAAGGAAAGAGAAAGGTATATTTTGATGATTAAGGTTTTGTCAACTACAAGGCCAACATTTGCTTCAATAGTCTACTTACAAATAAAAAAGTGATTCCAGAGCAAGGATTTAAAAATTTGGGAGGAGAAGTTGAAAGATTAATTAATGCTCGACAGTGGGAGAAATTTTTGCTACTTTACTGCGAGGCGATTATTAGTGTAGTGATGGAGTTCTATGCCAATGTTAAGGAGGCTTCTGAAGACTATGTGTTTGTTCTAGGGAAAATGGTGGAGTTTACTACAAGGAAGATTAATGAATTTTATCAGTTAGAAGATCTGTATAGCTGCTAGTACAAATCATTTTTTGCTACAAATGAGGCCTTGAATGAGGTTATTTATTTTCTTACTGATGGAAGAGGAACTTGGAAGGTGAAAAATGGTGTTAAGGTAAACTTTTCTCTTTCTAAGTTAAATTTAGTTTCTAAGGANGGAGGAGAAGTTGAAAGATTAATTAATGCTCGACAGTGGGAGAAATTTTTGCTACTTTACTGCGAGGCGATTGTTAGTGTAGTGATGGAGTTCTATGCCAATTTTAAGGAGGCTTCTGAAGACTATGTGTTTGTTCGAGGGAAAATGGTGGAGTTTACTACAAGGAAGATTAATGAATTTTATCAGTTAGAAGATGTGTATAGCTGCTAGTACAAATCATTTTTTGCTACAAATGAGGCCTTGGATGAGGTTATTTATTTTCTTACTGATGGAAGAGGAACTTGGAAGGTGAAAAATGGTGTTAATGTAAACTTTTCTCTTTCTAATTTAATTTTAATATCTAAGGCCTCACACTATTTTATTTCATGAAGAATGATACTAGCAAATCATCATAGTGATGTAAAAAATGATAAAGTCATCTTAAACTTTTGTATCCAGCAGGTGATGAGGATTGATATAGGATCTATTAATTATAGGAACACTCGATCTATTGCTTTGGAAGAGACCACTGGTGGTTTAGCTCACATTGTGCTGATATTCACACTATGTGAACAACCAGGAATTGATTTTAGAGCAGATGAGGAGAGGATTGAACCTCTAAAACCTATTGAGATTGCCAGTATAAATACTTATTAATCTCATGTTGGATGGAGATCTGGAAGTTGGACTAGGGATATTCTTTGTACTTTAAGTACTTCTAGTACCCCTAATATCCAGGAACTTATGGAGCAGATGATGATCCAATTGGTAGATATATTGAGAATGGATAGTAGAATGACAATATGAAGGCCAGAAATGCTCATAATTATGACTTGATAAGACCAAAATTTTAGTATGATGTTGCTTATGATGATGCAATGGTCAGATACATGAGGGGTGATCACTCAGTTCAGTTTCCTACTCACCCTATTTTTACTCCATATTAACAACAAAATTTGAATGTGGAAGAAGAAGAAGAAGAAGGCAATGATTGGTGATGTGTTAGTTAANACCAGGAATTGATTTTAGAGCAGATGAGGAGAGGATTGAACCTCTAAAACCTATTGAGATTGCCAGTATAAAGACTTATTAATCTCATGTTGGATGGAGATCTGGAAGTTGGACTAGGGATATTCTTTCTACTTCAAGTACTTCTAGTACCCCTAATATCCAGGAACTTATGGAGCAGATGATGATCCAATAGGTAGATATATTGAGAATGGATAGTAGAATGAAAATATGAAGGCCAGAAATGCTCATAATTATGACTTGATAAGACCAAAATTTTAGTATGATGTTGCTTATGATGATGCAATGGTCAGATACATGAGGGGTGATCACTCAGTTCAGTTTCCTACTCACCCTATTTTTACTCCAGATCAATAACAGAATTTGAATGTGGAAGAAGAAGAAGAAGAAGGCGATGATTGGTGATGTGTTAGTTAATTTTTTTTTAGTTTATGTTTAGTTGACCTTTTTTGTTGAGAGTGTTTGTTTGTAGATTGTGATACTTTATTTTAATTGCATGTTGTGTTGTGAACAATAGATCTATGTAACTGTTCGAAGTTGTTAGATTTTAGTATTTTGTTGNTTTATGTTTAGTTGACCTTTTTTGTTGAGAGTGTTTGTTTGTAGATTGTGATACTTTATTTTAATTGCATGTGTGTTGTGAACAATAGATCTATGTAACTGTTGGAAGTTGTTAGTTTTTAGTATTTTGTTAGATGTATTTGTAATTAAGTCTTTCTCAACAAATTTTTATATGTATTATGTGATATTTAATGTTTTAAGTCTTGTAGCTTTTTGTATTAACACCTGCAATATTTAAGAGTTATGTTTCAAATTAGAACCTTCAACGGGTATGTCTTTTCTTTATGTCTTAAATGTTTTTTTTCACCCTTTATTTTTCAGTTTTTCATGCAAAATCTTTTAAGAATCTAAGTTTGGTGGGACAGGGGGCGAGAAAAATTCCTTTTTAAATAAAAGAAACTTAATTTTATTTGTCCTCAATTAGCTATATTTTCAAACTATTTTAAAATTTAACATGGCCTTTGGTATTAGAGGATAACTTTAGATAACTATTTCTATGTTTCTAAATGTATAGTAAACATAAGATATTTAGTATGATAGAATAAGACTGTGTTTTTCTCTTTTAAGTAAAGGAATTTGTATTTTTGAAGTATTACAAATCTTAGAGATTCATGTAAGAAGAAAAGAATAAGACTTTATGAAAAATTATTATAGCTAATATAAATTTATAAAGTGAAGGCATGTGAAAAGTTTTTAAATTTAAGAAGAGGATATTGAAGTTCAAATTCATTAAAGGCTATCCAGATATATTAATCCTTACATAAAAAAAAAGAGAAAAAGAAGAATGAAGAAAAGAAAATAAAAAAGATAAAAGAAAAAAATAGAAAAGGGTTGAAAATGATCCTAACAAAAAAGAAAAGAAAAGAAATGATGTGAGGAGAAGCTTGAGGAGATACCCNTTAATCCTTACATAAAAAAAAAGAGAAAAAGAAGAATGAAGAAAAGAAAATAAAAAAGATAAAAGAAAAAAAATAGAAAAGGGTTGAAAATGATCCTAAGAAAAAAGAAAAGAAAAGAAATGATGTGAGGAGAAGCTTGAGGAGATACTCAATTAAAAATTGGCTTCACTTGAATAAACTTAAAGAAGAAGGCTTGGCTACATTTTCTATACTTATATTTCAATATTAGTATATTTACTAGTAAAATTTCTTCAAGTTCTTTTTAATATGAATATTCTAAGTGGATTTAATATGAATAATTTGCAATTTTCCTTGAATGAGTAAAGAATGAGAAAACTTAGACTTAGACTGCTAAAATTCTTATACCTTTAGTATTAAATAGAGTTATTTTAATTTTTTCTTAAGTTATACTGTTGTATTTAGTAGACTTAAATATAGAAACCTAGAAGTTAAAATCTTTTCCATGAGTCATATTTTTATGTAGTAAAGGAGTTACTTGAGGAAAAGTAACATTTATGTTTGGTGGATATTGATACACCAAAAATTATGCATTTTATACCCATAATTTATACTCATTTTTGGTGATATTGCACTTTAATGGAAGTTTTTTTTTTGTTTTATTGCAGGTTGTTGATTTTGAAGACTTGGAGCAAAAAGGAAGCAAAAAGGATGAAATTTGGAGTCAAAATTGTGAATTTAAAAAATTGTTCAACGTCGAGGGTGTCATTTAACAGAGAAGACGGACTAAATTAAATGGCCTTTAGGCGCTGATGAAGCCAGTGTCCATGCAGACTCTATTTCTAGAAAATTTGATGACTCTGGATGCTTTTTGAAGAGTTTTTGGATGCACTTATTGGAGAACCAGCCCTAGACTTTATTAAGAGTCAAAATTGATCAGAAAAATCACTCTCCTTCATCTCTCTCAAACATCGATCATCCCTTCTTGCCACTTTACATCATTCCACGCCATTCTACACCATAAGTTAGTTATTTTTGTTATAGTTTTGAGTTTTTATGTTGAGTTTAAGTGTGAATTCTTCTATAGGAAGTTTTGGAAAGGAAGAGAAGTGAGAGATTTCTTCTTCCTACATTTTCTAAGAGAGGCTACAAGGGATTTACTTTGAGAATGAGTTTCAGATAAATGTTGTTTGTTTATTATTGTTGTATGAACTTCCTTTTATATATGAAATTTGTGTTTTTTTGTATCTTTCTCATAAAGTGTGAATAGTTTCCTTTATCTTTCTCCCTATTATGAGATATGGTGAAATGAAGAGATAATTTAAATGTGTCAATGTTAAAATTTAAAATAAATTGTTTTATTTTTTCAACTCCACTCTTAATTTACGTTTCAATCTAGCCAATTGAATTGTTAAAATATGCTGTAAAGCATATGATCTAGGAAATGGTGTATGAGTTCTACAGTAGAGTGACAATCCCATTTAAGTCCATGAAGGAGTATTTCGTTCATGGAATTAAATGAAAAATAAATAGGGAAATATACTTTATTGGGTGTAGAATTGGAGACTTTCTAGGATAATAAACTAAAAAACCTAAATTCGATCTTAGTTTTTAAAACTAATGCGAGAATTGACCTTCAGGGGAAGGGAAGTGGGATCTAGTATCCTCATAGCCTAGCCATGAATTTAAGGACTAAACCTAACATTAGCCAAGGATTTTAGATAACACTGAATCATGGTGGAGAATTAAAATTTCCCTATTTGGCACAATACATATTGAAACCATTTATCTCATCTCATTTAACAAAAAACTCATTGTAGTGGGAAAGATGCTTGTTCATATAAAAAAACTTCATCACATAAACATAGTTTAGTAGTTATTATTCTAAAGAGCTACATTTAAATTCAGCTGGTAGTTAAAAATTTAGCTTTTATCGTATCTTAAACATTCAAAATTAGTGACAGTAATTTTATTTTATTCTGTGAATTTCCTAGTTGATTTATGATTTCAAATTTAAACCTTCCTCGTGAGATTGATCTTTGGGACTTAAATAGAAATTCTTATATAACTTATAACGATTCGTATACTTGCATAGAATACCGACATTAAGAGCTTAACTTTATTATTGATAAAATACCACATCAAGATTTTGGCACCATTGTAAAGTGGAGTCAACTTTAGCAATTTTACACAACTATATTTTTGTTTCATCACTAGTGAGTGCCACACTTAACTTTGGAAAGAGCCATCATGATTGCTCGAGGTGAAGTGCAAATAGATTAAATTTGGATGGGCATAGAATTGATGTTTTTAGAGTGACAGGCTATATTGTTTTATCAATTGTATCTTGAGTTTAGATCTAAGGGTCTCTTGTTTCTCCTATTGAGAGGATACAGTGGGTAATATGGAAGTGAGAGGCCAAAAGCTACTCAATACTAAGACACAAGATGGAACAAACTTAAGGCTAGCCAATATTCTTTTTTAGCACCAAGATGAGGTGAAGAGTATGTATTCTTATATTTTTTACAATACATCATTTTATATTTTAACCATTCAATTCCTACCCTGATTAAGATCTCTTTATACAANTGTTTCATCACTAGTGAGTGCCACACTTAACTTTGGAAAGAGCCATCATGATTGCTCGAGGTGAAGTGCAAAAAAATTAAATTTGGATGGGCATAGAATTGATGTTTTTAGAGTGATGGGCTAGATTATTTTATCAATTGTATCTTGAGTTTGGATCTAAGGGTCTCTTGTTGCTCCTATTGAGAGGATACAGTGGGTAATATGGAAGTGAGAGGCTAAAAGCTTCTCAATACTACGACACAAGATGAAACAAACTTAAGGCTAGCCAATATTCTTTTTTAGCACCAAGATGAGGTGAAGAGTATGTATTCTTATATTTTTTACAATACATCATTTTATATTTTAACCATTCAATTCCTACCCTGATTAAGATCTCTTTATACAAGAAAACATCTTCTCTTAATACTCAAAATCCTTAAACTGTATGAGTCTTTTAAACTTTATTAATCTTTTATATTTTGTTAGTCTTTTAAACTTTGTTTTTACTTTATGATTTAATTTAAAGTGCTATCATTTTGACACCATTAAGTGCTATTTTTATTTTGGCTATCATTTAGTGCTATTTTCATATAAATTTAGTGTTAATCCNCCAATATTCTTTTTTAGCACCAAGATGAGGTGAAGAGTATGTATTCTTATATTTTTTACAATACATCATTTTCTATTTTAACCATTCAATTCCTACCCTGATTAAGATCTCTTTATACAGGAAAACATCTTCTCTTAATACTCAAAATCCTTAAACTGTATGAGTCTTTTAAACTTTATTAATCTTTTATACTTTGTTAGCCTTTTAAACTTTGTTTTTACTTTGTGATTTAATTTAAAGTGCTATCATTTTGACACCATTAAGTGCTATTTTTATTTTGACTATCATTTAGTGCTATTTTCATATAAATTTAGTGTTAATCTTTTAAAAATATTTTGACACCATTCTACTATCATTTTTTTCTGCAATTTAGATAGAAGTTTTTTTTAAGTCACTATTAAAAAGTTACAGCTTTTTTGTGGATTCGATAATGGGGATTTTAAGGAAAGTCATTTATTATTTGAAACGATACGTATACTTGTGTAGTACCACTATTGTTAAGGTTTATTATTTCTTTTCTAAATCATTTTATTTAGTCATGATATCCGCTAAATATAATTTAGACTATGTTTTTGGCAATCTTTTGGAGTGTAAATATCTGCATAATTTCAGGTCAGATCAGTTTTTTCACGCNTGTTAATCTTTTAAAAATATTTTGACACCATTCTACTATCATTTTTTTCTGCAATTTAGATAGAAGTTTTTTTTAAGTCACTATTAAAAAGTTACAGCTTTTTTGTGGATTCGATAATGGGGATTTTAAGGAAAGTCATTTATTATTTGAAACGATACGTATACTTGTGTAGTACCACTATTGTTAAGGTTTATTATTTCTTTTCTAAATCATTTTATTTAGTCATGATATCTGCTAAATATAATTTAGACTATGTTTTTGGCAATCTTTTGGAGTGTAAATATCTGCATAATTGCAGGTCAGATCAATTTTTTCACGTCGTTGTCGGGGTTAGCGATGTAACATTTTGACTTAGAATTTTATTTGATCTATAGATTTATTTTAGGAGAATTAAAATTTTTTTCGTACTTTTTGATCTTTGAATATCATAATACATAAAAAAACTAAATAACCAAGAAGTAAAAATCTTTTAATAATATTTTTGATTTTCTGAAATTTTTCTTTTTGTTTAGTGTCTTACAATTCTGAATTAGAGCAAATAATAAAAAAAAATAGAAAAGATAAAGGACTTCACAATTTACAAGAAATGGTCAACATGTTATAAAATAAAATTAATAATCGAACTACTGAAAATAAACATCAAAATTTACAAAGACCTATAAGGGACTACGCAAACCTACAGTAGATGAAATTCACTTAAGTATACAAATCCCTGGTGTAGTGGTTAACTCATTTGAACTTAAACCTTCAATTGTATAAATGGAACAAAAACAATCAGTTTGGGGAAAAATCATCTGAGGACCCAAATTTATAATTAAAAAGTTTTTTAGAAATGTTCGCTACATTTAAATATGATGGCATATCGAACGATGCTGTCAGACATATATTTTTTCCTTTCTCCTTAAGGGATAAAACTAAGATGTTGTTAAACTCATTCACACTTGGATCGATTAGAACTTTGGGGGATTTAGCAAAAAAATTATTGGCTATGTATTTTCCACCTTCAAAAATTGTTAAACTTAGAAATGATATTACTTATTTTACTCAGTACGAAAGAGAGTCCATATACAAAGATTGTGAAAGATTTAAGGAACTCCTTAAAAAGTGACCCTTGGTTAATCATTCAAACTTTTAATAATAGGTCAGTAGGATCCCTTAGATCTATCACAGACTCTACTGCTGGAGGTTCATTAATCTTAATACTATTTGATGAAGCACATGCATTAATAGAAGAGATGGCTATAAATGATTTTCAATGGCCCATTTGAAAGGTTAAATCTAAATAAAGTAGCTAGTATTCATGATATTGATGCTATTTTAATGGTTGCATCTCAAGTTGCCACATTATCTAATAAAATAAAGCAAATTTGAATGAATTTTTCTCAAATACCCAATGTGATTGAAAAAATTCATTTGGACATTTGATTGATTCCCAAACCTCAGTAGAAACTTTAAATACTTTTAATAATAGACCAAATAATCCATATTCTAACTATTACAACCTAGCTTGAAAAATTCATTCCAATTTTAGCTGGAATAACAATTCTAGTGGTGGAAGTCAACAATGAGGGAATAATCGAATAAACCCATTAGAAACTTGAACAACCAGGGTAGTTCTAACTATAGACCTACTTATTTTCCTGGATTAAGTAGTAACAAATAAATTAAATATTACAACCTAGGTTGGAAAAATCATCCTAATTTTAGCTGAAATAACATTTCTAGTAATGGAAGTCAACAATGATAGAACAATCAAGTAAATTCATTGGAAACTTGAACAACAAGGGTAGTTCTAAATATAGAACTACTTATCCTCCCAAGTTAAGTAGTAACAAATAAATTAATGAGAAAAATTTTTCTATAGAAATGGTCTTACAAATGGAAAATCAATTACAAAGTCAAATTGTTGTTATTCGAAACATTGATAATAACCTCGGACAAATTGCTAAGNGAATAATCGAATAAACCCATTAGAAACTTGAACAACCAGGGTAGTTCTAACTATAGACCTACTTATTTTCCTAGATTAAGTAGTAACAAATAATTTAAATATTACAACCTAGGTTGGAAAAATCATCCTAATTTTAGCTGAATTAACATTTCTAGTAATGGAAGTCAGCAATGATAGAACAATCAAGTAAATTCATTGGAAACTTGAACAACAAGGGTAGTTCTAAATATAGAACTACTTATCCTCCCAGGTTAAGTAGTAACAAATAAATTAATGAGAAAAATTTTTCTATAGAAGTGGTCTTACAAATGGAAAATCATTTACAAAGTCAAATGGTTGTTATTTGAAACATTGATAATAACCTCGGACAAATTGCTAACGCACTTAACAATTGGTCTCACTGAATTTTTCCTGATAATATTGAAATAAATCCTAATGACTAAAATAAAGAACAAGAGTAAGTTAAAGTTGTCCAACTTAGAAGTGTAATGGATTTGATAGTTGGAGCTCAAAAAGAGATTGAAGTGAAAAGAGAAAATATTGAAATTAAAACTACTGAAGAAACTACTCCTAAAGAAGTAGAAAAACATCTCTCCAACTAAGATTAATTTAGAAAGACCACCACCTATTTTTCTTTAAAGACATAAGCTAGAAAAGTTGGATCAAAAATTTTTGAAATTTTTGGAGATATTTAAAAAACTTACCCTTAATATTCTATTTGTAGAAGCTTTGTNGTTCAAAAAGAGATTGAAGTGAAAAGAGAAAATATTGAAATTAAAACTACTGAAGAAACTACTCCTAAAGAAATAGAAAAACATCTCTCCAACTAAGATTAATTTAGAAAGACCACCATCTTTTTTTCTTTAAAGACATAAGCTAGAAAAGTTGGATCAACAACTTTTGAAATTTTTGGAGATATTTAAAAAACTTACCCTTAATATTCTATTTGTAGAAGCTTTGGAAAATATGCCAAGTTATGCAAAATTTATAAAAGAAATTTTAAACTAGAAAAGGAAGTTCAAAGGTTATGAAACTATTGCACTTAATGAAGAATGTAGTTCAATAATTCAGAAAAAGCTTCCTTAAAAACTTAAAGATCCAATTAGCTTAACTATACTATATGTGATTGGAAAAATTTTTGTGGAAAAGCTTTAAGAGATTTTGGAGCTAGCATTAATCTCATGACATTATCTATTTTAAGAAGGTTAGGTTTAAGAGAAATTTCTCCCACTACTGTAACCCTACAATTAGCTGATCAATCTATCACCTATCATTAGGGAGTAATATAGGATGTGTTGGTTAAAGTGGATAGATTTATCTTCATTATTGATTTAATTGTGTTGGATATGGAAGAAGATAAATAAAAGCTTATCATTCTGGGGAGATCTTTACTTACCACCGGACAAGCGATGATAGATGTGTAGAAATGAGAACTAGCTATGAGAGTTAATGACCAGGAAGTTACATTTAACGTTCTTAAATCATTGAAGTATACTATTAAAGGAAAGTATGATAAATGTTATAGAATGAATATTATTGATTATATGATTCTTAATCATTTTCGAGAAAGATGTGAAGTCATAACATATCATAAAGAGCTGAGGAGTGAAAATGAAATTGATTTTAAAGATAAATCAAATGAGGTAATTACTGAGGATTCAAGTTATGTTCAAGAAAATTTTGAAATTTTAGATATTACTGAAGTAGTAAACCTTCTATTCCTTCAATAGAAAAGCTTTTTAACATGAAATAATGGTGCTCCCTACTTTTTTAAAATATGCATTTTTGGGGAACTCATCTACATTACCAGTTATAATATCCTTAGAATTGACTATAGAATAGGAAGAATAACTATTGGAGACATTGAAAGATCATAATAATTCTTTTGGATGGACATTAGCTGATATTAAAGGAATTAGTCCTTCAATCTGTATGCATAGAATTTTGATAGATGATAATCATAAGACTAAGGCTGATCCTCAAAGAAGATTGAACCCTATAATGAGAGAAGTTGTTAAGATATAAATTTTAAAGTGCTTGGATGCTGGAATTATTTATCTTTTTTTTATAATTCCTGGGTTATTCTTATTCATTATGTACCTAAGAAAGGGAGAGTGACTGTAATCATTGATGAAAGGAATGAATTAATTCCTACAAGATAAGTCACTAGGTGACGAATCTGTAATGATTATAGAAAATTAAACAACATTACTAGAAAAGATCATTTTCCTCCACCTTTTTTCGACCAAATGTTGGATAGACTCACGGGGCATCGTTATTTTTACTTTTTGAAAATATGTTCTAGATACCACCAAATACCCATAGCTCCTGAGGATTAAAAGGAGACAACATTTACTAGTCCATATGAGATTTTGGCTTTTAGAAGAATGTCATTTAGATTATGCAATGCATGTGCAACTTTTTAAAGATGTATGATGTCAATTTTCTATGACATAATGGAGAAAGAATTGAAGTTCTTATGGATAATATATAAGTTTTTGGAACATCTTTCAATTCATGTTTAGATCACTTAACCAAAGTTATAAAATGCTGTGAAGAAACAAATCTTGTTCTCAATTGGGAAAAATGTCAATTTATGGTTGCAGGAGGAATTTTATTAGGACATAAGATTTTTAAAAATGGTATAGAAGTAGATTTAGCAAAAATTCAAGCTATTCACAAATTACCATCTCTTATGTTTGCAAGAAGGGTAAGAAGTTTTTGGGACATACTGAGTTCAATATGCAATATACTAAATCTTTTCAAAAATTGCAAAGCCGCTGCATCATCTTTTAGGAAAAGTCATTAACATTGATTTTAATGAGTAATGTCTAATTGCCTTTACTTTATTAAAAGAAAATTTAATCATTGAATTCATTTTTATTTCACATAACTGGGAAAACACATTGAATTAATGTGTGATGCTAGTGATGTGCTATAGAGGTTGTATTAGGGCAATGATATGATAAAACTTTTAAAGTGATATACTATGTTAGTAGAACCCTTAATGAATCATAAATTAATTACACCACTATTGAAAAGGAATTATTAGCCATAGTGTATGCTTTTTATAAAATTAGACCTTATCTTATTGGAGTTAAATCTATTTTGTATACTGACCAATTCTACTATTAAATATTTAATGATGAAGAAGGATGTTAAACCAAGATTAATTAGATGGGTCCTTCTAATGCAATAATTTGATTTTTAGGTAAAGGATAGGAAGGGTACTGATAATCAAATATCTGACCATTTGTCAAGGCTTGAATAGGAAAATAATGTTAAATTTAATGATGAAATAAATGAAAATTTTCTTATAAACAATAATATGTGATTAATGAATGAAGAATTTCATGGTATACTAATATAGTTAATTACGTAGTAACATTTTACACTACTAATTAGACAACCATCAAATAAAAAAATTCATTCATGATTGAAAATTTTACTTTTGGGATTATATAAGCAATGTACGGACTTAGTTATTTAAAGATGTGTACTGATAATATAAACTCAAGAAATAATGCAAAAACTTCATAAATCATATTGTGGGGACATTTTAGGGTTGATAAAACTGCATTTAAAATTTTACAATCTAGATTTTAATATCCTAGCTTATTTTGAGATATTAATAATTATAAAAAAACCTTGTGATCAATATTAGAGAGTAGGCAATGTTTCTAGAAGAAATGAAATGCTTCTGAATTTTACTTTGGAAGTTGAGATTTTTTATGATTGGGTTTAGATTTTATGGAACCTTTCATACCATCTTCTAGAAAAGNTCTGGGGAGATCTTTACTTACCACCGGACAAGCGATGATAGATGTGTAGAAATGAGAACTAGCTATGAGAGTCAATGAACAGGAAGTTACATTTAATGTTCTTAAATCATTGAAGTATACTATTACAGGAAAGTATGATAAATGTTATAGAATGAATATTATTGATTATATGATTCTTAATCATTTTCGAGAAAGATGTGAAGTCATAACATATCATAAAGAGCTGAGGAGTGAAAATGAAATTGATTTTAAAGATAAATCAAATGAGGTAGTTACTGAGGATTCAAGTTATGTTCAAGAAAATTTTGAAATTTTAGATATTACTGAAAGTAGTAAACCTTCTATTCCTTCAATAGAAAAGCTTTTTAACATGAAATAATGGTGCTCCCTACTCTTTTAAAATATGCATTTTTGGGGAACTCATCTACATTACCAGTTATAATATCCTTAGAATTGACTATAGAATAAAAAGAATAATTATTGGAGACATTGAAAAATCATAATAATGCTTTTGGATGGACATTAGCTGATATTAAAAGAATTAGTCCTTCAATCTGTATGCATAGAATTTTGATAGATGATAATCATAAGACTAAGGCTGATCCTCAAAGGAGATTGAACCCTATAATGAGAGAAGTTGTTAATATATAAATTTTAAAGTGCTTGGATGCTGTAATTATTTATCTTTTTTTTATAATTCCTGGGTTATTCTTATTGATTATGTACCTAAGAAAGGGGGAGTGACTGTAATCATTAACGAAAGGAATGAATTAATTCCTACAAGATAAGTCATTAGGTGACAAATCTGTAATGGTTATAGAAAATTAAACAACATTACTAGAAAAGATCATTTTCCTCCACCTTTTTTCGACCAAATGTTGGATAGACTCACGGGGCATCGTTATTTTTACTTTTTGAAAATATGTTCTAGATACCACCAAATACCCATAGCTCCTGAGGATTAAAAGGAGACAACATTTACTAGTCCATATGAGATTTTGGCTTTTAGAAGAATGTCATTTAGATTATGCAATGCATGTGCAACTTTTTAAAGATGTATGATGTCAATTTTCTGTGACATAATGGAGAAAGAATTGAAGTTCTTATGGATAATATATAAGTTTTTGGAACATCTTTGAATTCATGTTTAGATCACTTAGCAAAAGTTATAAAATGCTGTGAAGAAACAAATCTTGTTCTCAATTGGGAAAAATGCCAATTTATGGTTGCAGGAGGAATTTTATTAGGACATAAGATTTTTAAAAATGGTACAGAAGTAGATTTAGCAAAAATTCAAGTTATTCACAAATTACCATCTCTTATGTTTGCAAGAAGGGTAAGAAGTTTTTGGGACATACTGAGTTCAATATGCAATATACTAAATCTTTTCAAAAATTGCAAAGCCGCTGCATCATCTTTTAGGAAAAGTCATTAACATTGATTTTAATGAGTAATGTCTAATTGCCTTTACTTTATTAAAAGAAAATTTAATCATTGAATTCATTATTATTTCACATAATTGGGAAAACACATTGAATTAATGTGTGATGCTAGTGATGTGCTTTAGAGGTTGTATTAGGGCAATGATATGATAAAACTTTTAAAGTGATATACTATGTTAGTAGAGCCCTTAATAAATCATAAATTAATTACACCACTATTGAAAAGGAATTATTAGCCATAGTGTATGCTTTTTATAAAATTAGACCTTATCTTATTGGAGTTAAATCTATTTTGTATACTGACCAATTCTACTATTAATTATTTAATGATGAAGAAGGATGTTAAACCAAGATTAATTAGTAATCAAATATCTGACCATTTGTCAAGGCTTGAATAGGAAAATAATGTTAAATTTAATGATGAAATAAATGAAAATTTTCTTATAAACAATAATATGTGATTAATGAATGAAGAATTTCATGGTATACTAATATAGTTAATTACGTAGTAACATTTTACACTACTAATTAGACAACCATCAAATAAAAAAATTCATACATGATTGAAAATTTTACTTTTGGGATAACCCTTATACTTATATAAGCAATGTACGAACTTAGTTATTCAAAGATGTGTACGGATAATATAAACTCAAGAAATAATGCAAAAACTTCATAAATCATATTGTGGGGACATTGTAGGGTTGATAAAACTACATTTAAAATTTTACGATCTAGATTTTAATATCCTAGCTTATTTTGAGATGTTAATAATTATAAAAAAACCTTGTGATCAATATCAGAGAGTAGGCAATGTTTCTAGAAGAAATGAAATGCTTCTGAATTTTACTTTGGAAGTTGAAATTTTTTATGTTTGGGTTTAGATTTTATGGAACCTTTCATACCATCTTCTAGAAAAATTTATATTTTGATAGCTGTGGATTATGTTTCTAAATGGATTGAAGTTGTTGCTCTACTCCATTGTGATGGTAAGAGTGTTGCAAAATTTTATAGGAAAAAAATACTAGATTTGGAATTCCAAGAGCAATTATAACAGATGGGGAAGTTATTTTAAGAATAGAATGTTTCAAACATTAACTCAAAAGTTTGGAATTTAGCACATAATTGAAAAAATATTTTATCGTCAAACTAGTGATCTAGCAGAAGTATCTAATCGTGATATCATAAGAATATTGGAAAAAATTGTTAAACTTAATCAAAAAGATTAGTCAGCTATGCTAGGTAGTGCATTATGGGAATATAGGACTGCTTATAAAACTCCCATAAAAATGTCACCATATAGGATCATATATGGAAAAGCATGTTGTTTACCAGTTGAAATAGATCATAAAGCTTATTGGGACATAAAAGAGTTTAATTATAATTTGAAAGATGCCGGAGAGAAACAACTATTGCAATTAAATAAGCTTGATAAAAAAAATGAATCTTATCACAATGCTAAAATCAATAAGGAGAAAATGAAATTGTGGCATGATCAGAGGATCTCAAAAAAATACTTTAAGGCTGAACAAAAAGTTTTATTATATAATACAAGATTGAACTTATTTCCAGGAAAACCTAAGTCCGGGTGGTCAAAGCCATGCCGGGTTCCCTTTTTAGGGGAGGGTGTATTTATTTTAATTTAAAATATATATTATAATTTTGGAAACTAATATTTTAAATTTTTTAAAATATGAGACCAAATCATTCTCACATATGAAATACTTTAAATAAATGAGTACAACACCGGAAATGATATATCTATACCTAGGAATAGATATGTTACTTACTTATGAGGCTTGATTAAATAAACTAACAAATTTCTGACATCCATTTTAGTCTTTGAAACCATTTATTTTTACCAACAAAATATCTTCTATCTACTATGAAATATTATATAGGCTTTATATTAAGTTGAGTTCTAAAGTTTCCTATAAGGCAAGCTCTTATAGTTAATGTACTTCTTAGATAACCAAACCCACCTAAGAAAGCTATTAACTTAGATCAGGAAATGTTGTCTTCAAGAATCTCAAAGGGCAGGACTTTCAAAGATCAGACCAGGGAGTGTCAAATGGGAAATGCTCAGATTTGGAACATTGTTATAGAGTCCAATGGGAGAAAACTAAGGGTTGCCACAGGTCCTGAGGAGAACCTCAATAACTTCCTAAGCTATCCTAAGGTTTGGCTTTAATTTCAAGGTGGAAATTATTAAATGTTTTATCCTGCCAAATACTATTAATTAGAGCTTACATTTTTATGACACAATTATACAAATAGCCTCAAAGATAGAAGGGTTTAAGTCCTCACAAACAACAACCTTTGAGCGTAAGGCTAGTTAGGGCTTAAATTGCACAACATGATTGTGCAAAGGCAGATAAGGTGAGGATTTAAGTTGCAGTAAGCAAGTAAACTTGAAATTCTATGGATTGTTACTTATATTCTAAGGAAAGATTGTTTTTGTAGATCCTCTTGCTGTTGTAGAATGTTGCCCTCTATCTACTTCACCTGGCTCTGAGCTCCTCGTCAAAGTAGTATCCATAATTTCTAAGGTTTTACTCAGTGTGTTTCAATGACAAGTTTTATTTAAACATTATGTAGGGGGGTTAAAGTTGATTAGAGAGACAATGGTTTGGATCTCATGGTTTTCTAATTCCAGTACCACTATTTGCTCTTAAATTTACTTAGTTTAAATGAGTTATTAAGCTCATTTAAACTGGGGAGATCTTGTTAGTAACCGCGAGTTACCTCACCCGATGGACTCCCATAAATTTAAGAGGATATGTTATGAGATCATTGTTTTAGCTATTTTATTTTAAAAAAGTTATTTAATTTTTGAAAAATGTGTTGTGTTTTGTATATAAAGTAAGGAAATAAAATGGCAGTACATAAAATATAAATGCATACTTGTCATCTTCTCGCTACTCCAGCTGCATGGTTAGCACCATAAAGTAGAATATATTTACAGGAATTAAATAAATTGCAGAAAAGTAAATGGATGTATCAGATATGGAGAAGTCAAAAATAGAATAGTAGNAATGGTTTGGATCTCATGGTTTTCTAATTCCAGTACCACTATTTGCTCTTAAATTTACTTAGTTTAAATGAGCTATTAAGCTCATTTAAACTGGGGAGATCTTGTTAGTAACCGCGAGTTACCTCACCCGAGGGACTCCCATAAATTTAAGAGGATATGTTATGAGATCTTTGTTTTAGCTATTTTATTTTAAAAATGTTATTTAATTTTTGAAAAATGTGTTGTGTTTTGTTTATAAAGTAAGGAAATAAAATGGCAGTACATAAAATATAAATGCATACTTGTCATCTTCTCGCTACTCCAGCTGCATGGTTAGCACCATAAAGTAGAATATATTTACAGGAATTAAATAAATTGCAGAAAAGTAAATGGATGTATCCGATACGGAGAAGTCAAAAATAAAATAGTAACAAAACTCAAGTTAAAAAAGAAAACCCGTAGTCATATGTAGAAGGCCAGAACTGAGTGCAAGATATTTGTAAAAGTGGGGCTCAGAGCTAGACTGTGTGCTTCCTGACCTTAAGAGCACCAACTTGATAATCTAAGGAGGTAACTCCTAAAGTTGCTCCAAGTGATTAATCGTAGACCTTTACAAATTTTTATTTTGAATTCAATTTTCATGCATATNTAACAAAACTCAAGTTAAAAAAGAAAACCCGTAGTCATATGTAGAAGGCCAGAACTGAGTGCAAGATATTTGCAAAAGTGGGGCTCAGAGCTAGACTGTGTGCTTCCTGACCTTAAGAGCTACCAACTTGATAATCTAAGGAGGTAAGTCCTAAAGTTGATCAAAGTGATTAATCGTAGACCTTTACAAATTTTTATTTTGAATTCAATTTTCATGCATACAAAATTTACTTTATCATGCATAAGTGATTTTTGTTTAAAACATTTTTTAGAGTGATCCAATCCACAAGTTAATCAATTTAATCGAGCTAGGACTATAAATAGCCAAAGAGTATCGAAAGTAATCATCTTCTTAAGAATCGTCGAATGTTGTCATTGGTCATTATCCTCTCCTTTTATTAAAGGTCCTTCAGGTAGGAGATATTATTCAAAAATCCCACGTCGTATCCCTCGTTTTAGCACACTTTAGCATTTTCATCATCGCCTTAAACGCTTAGAGCTCAAACTTACACAAGCCCGATGATCCACACGTGGCAAAAATAAATATTTCCAGTTTCTCACAAAGATCTAAATACCTTAGGGAAGACTTGAATCCTTAAGAATTGGGTCAATAAATGTAAGATAAGTATTGTAGGGTATTTTTATTGATTTAGGTGAATCAACAGGTGATCCCGATGTTCTAGATAGATGTCAAATGTGATGTATGCAATTATATGCTTATATTTCTTTAATAATAATTCTTACTTTCCAATGGCGCCAAAAGCTTGATCCCGAGCATAAGCTAGGTGAATTCTTAACTTCGAAGAAAATAAGATTACAATTATAAAATTTAGATATGAGACTCTATAAGCATACTTATTTTCATCAAGTAATATAAGACCTTTTGATTAAGTCCCGAATATCGAACCCATAGGGAAAACTTAAATGCGCAACTTACAAAATAGGAGAAATTAAATAGCAAAATTCTACCTAGCAAAATATTTTTTACTTAAACTTTAGATAGTAAAATCGGAAAGAAAGATTTATTATTTTTGTAATTTTTGATAATTGTAAATAAAGTAAGAAATAAAGTAAGCAACTAATTAACTTAACTAAATACTTGTAAAATGAAGGCAATATAATAAAAATATATTTTTTCCTTATTATGAATCAATAACGAGTAAAAGAATTCGATTATGGAAGTATTCTAATTGTGTTGTGCCAATTAAGAATAATAATTTTTGTTACCCTTACTAGAAATGCTATAAAGAACATTGGCTAATCTATTTTTTTAGTAATCTTGAAGACGTGTGATACACATAAATAATATGTTGTTTTAAGTATAAGTTTTATGTTTATTTCTGGAGATATTACACATTAAAGAAGGGTATTTTCATGTTTTTATTGAAGGTATATCAATTTTAGGCATTTGGAGCAAAAGTAGATAAAAGCAAAAAAAAAAAGAATTTTTGGAATTTTGGCATCTGATGCACCAGATTGGACCCACAAGCGCCCTTTTACAGGAGTTGGCGCCTAAAGCGCCAGATTGGTGCCGGAAGCGCCATTTGACAAGGAGCTAGTGCTAGATGAGCCAAATTTGGCTCCTGAAGCGCCAAAACCAAGAATAGTGCAGTCTTAAGCAAGTTGGCACCAAATGCACCAGAACCAGCACCAGATGTGCTTGAGACAACTTTTACAGATTAACATAGTTAGAGATGATTTTTATGCATATTTCAAAAAGGAAACTTGTTCTAAACAACCCTTGGAGTTATTTATTGTATATAGACACTTTAGAAAGTTCTTTTATGAAGGGATATATCTCATGGATGAATTTACATGTCTTTTGAATTCAAAAGGTTTGACATTTGGATAGAATTTTGGAAAGAATTTTGAATTCTTTTTGCAGGGAGGAAGCCTTTAATAAAAGAGAGGTTTTGAAGTGTGTGTGAGTGTGGCGTGTAAGNCTTTTTGCAGGGAGGAAGCCTTTAATAAAAGAGAGGTTTTGAAGTGTGTGTGAGTGTGGCGTGTAAGGGGGGCGGGAAGAGAATTTGAGAGAGAGAGAGAAAGTCAAGGGCTTGGAGATTTTCTTCAAAGATCGTAGGAGGAGAGGGAAGGTGAGAGATTTCTTATTCATTACAGNCGGGAAGAGAATTTGAGAGAGAGAGAGAAAGTCAAGGGCTTGGAGATTTTCTTCAAAGATCGTAGGAGGAGATGGAAGGTGAGAGATTTCTTATTCATTACAGTTCTAAGAGAGAATTGAGAGTGCTTGTATAGAGAGAATGACTTGAAGAGAACTTCTAGGGATTTGATTGGGAAGGATTGTGAGATAAGTTGTGTCTTTTATTTCTTTTGTATTGTAAACTTATTTTTTTATATGAAATATGTGTTTTATCATATCCTTCTCATGAATTTTGATTATTCTTCTTTATCCTTCTCCCTACTTTGAGATATGGTTTTGCAAAGAATTTATTTTTTTTTATACGGTTTTAAATGTCAATAATTTGTGATGTTTTAAACTTTGATCTTCATTTACTTTTCAATATGGCCAACTAAATTATTAAAATGTTTTGAGAAACTTATGTTTCAAATGGGCTATGATTTCTATAGCATAGGGAGAATCACATTTGATTTCATGGGAGAGTTTAAATTTCTCAATATGGATGCGAGATTGTTAGACCTCAGGTGAGGGAGTAGTGGGAGCTCTGGAGTGGCAGCCGATATCCTCTAAGCCTAATNATTACAGTTCTAAGAGAGAATTGAGAGTGCTTGTAAAGAGAGAATGACTTGAAGAGAACTTCTAGGGATTTGATTGGGAAAGGTTTGTGAGATAAGTTGTGTGTTTTATTTCTTTTGTATTGTAAACTTATTTTTTTATATGAAATATGTGTTTTGTCATATCCTTCTCATGAATTTTGATTATTCTTCTTTATTCTTTTCCCTACTTTGAGATATGGTTTTGTAAAGAATTTATTTTGTTTTATACGGTTTTAAATGTCAATAATTTGTGATGTTTTAAACTTTGATCTTCATTTACTTTTCAATATGACCAACTAAATTGTTAAAATGTTTTGAGAAACTTATGTTTCAAATGGGCTATGATTTCCATAGCATAGGCAAAATCACATTTGATTTCATGGGAGAGTTTAAATTCCTCAATATGGATGCGAGATTGTTAGAACTCAGGTGAGGGAGTAGTGCAAGCTCTGGAGTGGCAGCCGGTATCCTCTCAGCCTAACAATGAAATTAGGGACCAAACTCTGGATTAGTCAATGTTCTTTATGCACTCGAAAGAGGATAAAGTATAGAATTACTCCTATTTGGCACAAAACAATTTATATATATATTTTTTCAAATGATTTTAATTTCTTCACAATTTGTATACTCATTGTAAAGGAAAAGGATGCTTTTTTAAATTTGAACTCTTCATCATAAAAACTTTGTTTAGTTTTTATAAAATTTGCTCTTGAAAGTTTAACAATTAGTTTAGTTAACATTGTCTTTTTATTCCATCTTATGTAACATTCACTATATTACTTTATATTTGAAATTAGCACTTCACTTTTGTAGTTTATAATTGTAGTTTACATTATATTCTTAAGAATTTACTTATAGGCATTTCTAACTTTCTGTAGGATCGATATCTAAGACTCTGTTAGAGCCCTTTATTACTTGAGCGATGTGTATACTTGTGTTATTTTTAGGGGATTTGGCAGTTTAAAGATTTTTAAAAGATAAAATAATTTTTATTAAAATTATTTTGTTGGGATTAATTTATATATTTACGATTGTATCTACCGTGAGTATTTTGTAATATTGAAAATTTTTTATAAAATTAACACACTAAATCCACCCACATCAAGTTTTTGGCATCGTTGTCGGGGAAGTGACAGAAAGTAATAGTAAGTTATTTTATAATTTAAATTATTTTTATTTAAAAAAAATGGTGTTTGTATTTTTGTTTGAATATTTTCATATCTTTATGTGTTTGCTTCTCTTAATTACTTACTTTGTTTGTTTATATGTAGTGTAAGATCTGAAGATTTAATGCCTTAGAATTTCTGAGTTAAAAAAAAAACTAATAGAAAAATTCAAAAAGAACAAAAAGAGATAGACCATATTAGAAAAATGACATGCAATTTGAGTAATGCTGGAAATGAAAGTGCACATCATCAGAGACCTTTATGAAATTATGCTAATCCTAAAGCTGATGAAATTCATTTGAGTATACAAAATCATGTTATAGTTTCCAATTGATTTGAGTTTAAACCTGCTATTATCCAAATAGTACAAAATAAGTGGTTTGGAGGAACACCAACTGAAGATCCTAATTTGCACCTTGCTAGTTTTCTAGAATTGTGTGCTACTTTTAAATATGTTGGAGTGTCTAATGATGTCGTTTGACTTAGAATTTTTCCTTTTTCACTATGGGATAAAGCTAAGATGTGGTTAAACTAATTAGCACCTGGATCTATCAGAACTTAAGGGGACTTATCACAAAAATTCTTATTTAAAATTTTCCCACCTCCAAAAACTGCTAAGCTTAGAAATGATATTACATTTTTTTTTCAGTTTGAAGGAGAATCAATTTTTAAAGCCTGGGAAAGATTTAAAGATCTTATTTAGGAAGTGTCCACACCATGAGTTTCCAGATTAGTTAATAATTCTAACCTTTTATAATGGATTGGTTGGATTTCTTAGATTGAGAATTGATGCTGGTGCTGTTGGATCATTGATGTCAAAACCATTAGATGAAGCATATTCTTTAATTGAAGAGATGACTACTAATGATTTTTAATGGCCCTTTGAAAGGGTAAATCCAAAAAGAGCAGCTAGTATTTATGATTCTGATGCAATATTTATGTTAGCTGCATAAATATTTGTTATATCAAAGAATGTAGATCAATAAGGAATGGATTATTCTCAGGCATCTCCTAAGTTTAAGGAAACTTATTTTGACAAATGATAGAATCTCAACCTTCTGATGAGACCTTACATGCAATAAATAAACATTCTAATAATATTTTTGCTAATTATTATAATCCTGGTTGGATGAACCATCTAAATTTTGGTTGGAGTAATAATAACTCTAATGCTACAAATCAATAATGGGGAAATAACACTAAGAGTCCATTGAGAACTCCAACAATCAAGGAAATCCAACTTGTAAATATTATTACCCTTTAAGTTTTAATATTTTGCAGAGTAAGGAGAAATAGTTGATAATGGAAGAATNTAGAGCTCAAACTTACACAAGCCCGATGATCCACACGTGGCAAAAATAAATATTTCCAGTTTCTCACAAAGAATTAAATACCTTAGGGAAGACTTGAATCCTTAAGAATTGGGTCAATTAATGTAAGATAAGTACTGTAGGGTATTTTTATTGATTTAGGTGAATCAACGGGTGATCCCGATGTTCTAGATAGATGTCAAATGTGATGTATGCAATTATATGCTTAATTTTCTTTAATAATAATTCTTCCTTTCCAATGGCGCCAAAAGCTTGATCCCGAGCATAAGCTAGGTGAATTCTTAACTTCGAAGCAAATAAGATTACAATTATAAAATTTAGATATGAGACTCTATAAGCATACTTATTCTCATCAAGTAATATAAGACCTTTTGATTAAGTCTTGAATATCAAACCCATAAGGAAAACTTAAATGTGCAACTTACAAAATATGAGAAATTAAATAACAAAATTCTACCTAGCAAAATATTTTTTACTTAAACTTTAGATAGCAAAATTGGAATGAAAGATTTATTATTTTTGTAATTTTTGATAATTGAAAATAAAGTAAGAAATAAAGTAAGCAACTAATTAACTTAACTAAATACTTGTAAACTGAAGGCAATATAATAAAAATATATTTTTTCCTTATTATGAATCAATAACGAGTAAAAGAATTCGATTATGGAAGTATTCTAATTGTGTTGTGCCAATTAAGAATAATAATTTTTGTTACCCTTACTAGAAATGCTATAAAGAACATTGGCTAATCTATATTTTTAGTAATCTTGAAGACGTGTGATACACATTAATAATATTTTGTTTTAAGTATAAGTTTTATGTTTATTTTTTGAGATAATACACATTAAAGAAGGGTATTTTCATGTTTTTGTTGAAGGTATATCAATTTTAGGCATTTGGAGCAAAAGTAGATAAAAGCAAAAAAATTGGAGCCAGAAAAATGAATTTTGGAAATTTTGGCATCTCATGCACCAGATTGGCCCCACAAGCGCCCTTTTACAGGAGTTGGCGCCTAAAGCGCCAGATTGGTGCCCGGAGGCGCCATTTGACAGAGAGCTAGTGCTAGATGAGCCAAATTTGGCTCCTGAAGCGCCAAAACCCAGAATAGTGCAGTCTCAAGCAAGTTGGCACCAAATGCACTAGAACCAGCACCAGATGTGCTTGAGACAACTTTTTACATATTAACATAGTTAAAGATGATTTTTATGCATATTTCAAAAAGGAAACTTGTTCTAAACAACCCTTGGAGTTATTTATTGTATATAGACACTTTAGAAAGTTCTTTTATGAAGGGATATATCTCATGGATGAATTTACATGTCTTTTGAATTCAAAAGGTTTGACATTTGGATAGAATTTTGGAAAGAATTTTGAATTCTTTTTGCAGGGAGGAAGCCTTTAATAAAAGAGAGGTTTTGAAGTGTGTGTGAGTGTGGCGTGTAAGGGGGGCGGGAAGAGAATTTGAGAGAGAGAGAGAAAGTCAAGGGCTTGGAGATTTTCTTCAAAGATCGTAGGAGGAGAGGGAAGGTGAGAGATTTCTTATTCATTACAGTTC
>JXCR01071752.1:78514-94353 GCA_002079205.1 Phalaenopsis hybrid cultivar | reverse complement strand
ATATATATATATATAGTTTAGAAAAATATAAAATCAAACTGACCTCATACTTTTTATAGTTTAAATGAAAGAGCATTGTACCTCAAACCCTGTATCAATCCTGAAAGATAAACACAAGACTTGAGGGTGAGGCTCGATAAAAAAAACTAAGAAGTATATGATGTCTGTTTGGTCTGCGAAACCATTTTGTTTTGCGACAATTTTCCTAATTTAATATTAAGAATTAAATAAGATTTATTTTAAGCTGGGTTCGAAAAAGCTTTCTATAAGGAAAAGCCCCTATAGTTAATTACATTCTAGATAACCAAAGTCACCTAAGAAAACTCTTGATAAAAATAAGACAATATTATCTTCAGAGGAATCAAAGGATAGGACTTTTCGAGAAAATCAGACAAAGAGGTGTGAAACAAAATGGCTCAAATTTGGAACATTTATTGTGGAATCTAAAGGCGGAAGAGCTAGGGGATGTCATGGCTTCAAAGGAGAACTTCAGTGACTTCCAAGTCTATCCTATGGTTTGGCTTTAATTTAGAGGAGAAAATTATTTAAATGTTTCATTCTGCCAATTTTATTTGTTAGGGCTTACATTTGTGTGAAACGATCACAGAAATAGCTTGGAAGATTTGAGGATTTAGGTCATAACGAACAACGACCTTGAAATCCTAAGGCGAGTTAAGGGCTTATATTACACAACACAATTGTGCAATGGCTTAAAGATGAGTTGAGAATTTATGTTGCATAAGCAAACAACCTTGAAGTCCTATGACTTTGCTGTTTAATTCTAAGGAAAGGAAATTGGTTTAGTTGTGGAAGACATATTTTGCTGTTGAAGATGGTCGTGCTGCCCACCATGCTATCTCCAAGCTCCTCGCCGTGATGAATTCAAGATTTCTAGTGTGTAAAGTTATGATGTCAAATCAGGTGTCCCTATAGTTGTAGTTCTTTAAATATTTTATGGAGGCATGTTAAAGTTGACTAGAGCGACACCGATTAGGATCCTACAGTTCCCTCATTCCGACACCACTATTCTCTATCAGATTCACTTAGTCCAGATGAATTTACTAAACTCAATTTAATGAATTCCGTACTTTCATTTAGACAATAGGAAATCTCGTTAGCAACCGTCGGTTACCTCCTCCAAGGGATTCCCGATCATCCGATAGAGATGTCTTAATTTAGTTGCAATTATTATTTTATGATGTTTGTGATTAAATTTTGAGTTGTCTTATATTTTGAATGTTGTAGAGGTGAATTTTATCATGATTGAGTTTAATTTTTGGTTTTGGTTTCAGTTTTATGGCTATCCTAGTAGTTTTGGTTTTCATGCAGGGTGACATCATTGTTTAACATGCAAGGTCGTAAGCATAAATGTACAATGTAGAAATTACGAAAAAAAAGCACTGTAAACTGTAAAAGTGTATCTGACGAGTCTACCTGTTCCACCACCTTGGTCCAAGAGGGGTGGCCTCGATTGGATGCTTATGGAAGCTATCCTTGAGTCCAAAGAGCTCCCAGATGAAGTCCCAAGTTGTGGTGATATGCCTAGGTATGATTTCTACCAAAGCCAAGTTAGGGGGTTGATCAAAGTTCACCTTAGGGTGCTCTGGTGATCAGGCTTTTGTGGGGTTCTTCTTCTCTTACTGTGGGGATGGTGTGGGTGCAATTAATTTGAATTTGGTGGAGGTGTGAAGAGTGTCATGTTTTGGCTTAGGAGTTGGGCTAAGAAATTGAGCTTGAACTGTGGATTTGGGTGGTTAAGGATGGTTGGGTTAAGCACAAGAGGTCTCAAGGAAGCGTTAGAAGCAATTTGGCAGCGTTTCCCCAAGGAATTTCAAGCTCTCCTCCGTTGGCCATGGAGGGGAGTTTAAATAAAAGGGCTTGGAGAGGCCACCAAGGGCAATTTGTGGGTGTTTATGGTTTCTTAGGTTGAGGGAATAAATACCCAAGTGTCCAATTGGAGTTGTACACATCAGGTAGGTTCAATTTGAGTTTTGACCCTATGGGCTTCCTTGGCAATGGTGTTTTATGGCCACCAAGGTGGCTGGCCAGCTAGGGAGGGGTCACCATTTGGTCAGGGGGACTCAGGGCTTGGTGTTGGAGCAACCAATTTGGGGTTGCCATGTGTAAAGGTATGAAATTGAAATAGATGGGGGAAAGGCTATTTTTGGGTCAGATTGGGTCCAATAATGATTTGAGGCTTGGTTCACCTCTCAAGGTTGGTTTGGGTGCTGAGGAAAATCAAGAGGTTCGGCTTAATTATCATGATGAGGTCTTTATCCAAAGAGATTTGGCTAAACATGAGTTAGAGCGATTCATGGTAGGGGTTAAAGGAATCTTAATGATGTTTGAAAGTGGTTTGGCCTCTTTCCAATAGTAAATTGATGATGTGGCATGACTCTCATGGCTTAACTATGGCTTAGGAGTGGCTTCATGGCTTGTCCTTGGGTTGGTCAACTTTCATGAGAAGGGCTTTTTGGAATTTTGAAATTCTTTGGTGGAGTTTGGCATGAATCTTGATTTGGAATGATTTGATTTTGGATTTGGGACTTTAGGAACGATTTTAATCAAATGAATGATGGAAAAATATAATTGTCATGTGGGCTTTGGAATTCGGCTTTTGAAATTAAATATAGTGGGCTTTGGGCTTTTAAAATAGAAATTATTTTTGGGCTACAATTTGGGCTAATTAAATGTTGAGTTTGGTGTAAGAATATTTCATGAAGTNATAGTGGGCTTTGGGCTTTTAAAATAGAAATTATTTTTGGGCTACAATTTGGGCTAATTAAATGTTGAGTTTTGTGTAAGAATATTTCATGTAGTCTTGATAAAAATTTCAAGTGATTTTGAATTGAATTGGTGGGTTAATTTGGTAGATTTAGGCATATGGTCAAAATTGGTCCTTTTTTATTTGAATGAAATTATACTTTCAATTAAATCAAATTGGCTTGAATTTTATTTAGAATAGAATTGGGGATGCTGAATTTTGGTTTAGAGTTGAAATTGGGCAAGATCNATTGGCTTGAATTTTATTTAGAATAGAATTGGGGATGCTGAATTTTGGTTTAGAGTTGAAATTGGGCAAGATTGACGTCAATTGGGCTTAGATTAGGGTTAATTTGGGGACATTTTGTCCTTTAAGAGCAAATTGAGTTTTTTGGTCAAGTTAGGTAAAATTGGTCATATCTAGTCAAATTGATGATCAATAATTGAAATTGGGAATATTTGGGATGATTTTGGAACTTTTGGAATTTTTGGAATTTTTAGGTCATGAGGGGCATTTTTGTAATTTTGGCAATTTTTCGGGGTATTTTAAAAATTTGGCAAATTTTGGTTAGTTTAGGTAGTGAGGAGTGGTTTGAGATGATATTTGGATGGATTTGGGTATTTTGTATAATTTTGGGATTTTTGACAAAAATTAGGGTTTTAGGGGTATTTTTNTTGGGATGATTTTGGAACTTTTGGAATTTTTGGAATTTTTAGGTCATGAGGGGCATTTTTGTAATTTTGGCAGTTTTTGGGGTATTTTAAAAATTTGGCAAATTTTGGTCAGTTTAGGTAGTGAGGAGTGGTTTGAGATGATATTTGGATGGATTTGGGTATTTTGGATAATTTTGGGATTTTTGACAAAAATTAGGGTTTTAGGGGTATTTTCGTAATTTTTAGATTTTGGGCTAAAGTGGGCCAACAAGCCATGATGCCATACCAAACCAATAGGAGCTATGTGAGGACTCATTTTGATGCTCAATTTGTTGGTTCTAACCCTATTAGTCAAAGACTAGGGGTACAGGGTCATCCATATGAGCTTTCCAAAAGGAGTCAGGGGAACAAGTAAAGGGGTCTTAAGGTTTTAGGGTATGTGAGAGGTGTAGTGTGTGTGTGAGTTAGCCCCACCAAAACCAGATCACCCATGGTTAGTCCTAATGTCTGACCATCCTATGGGGGACTCCCCTTGAGCTCCTGCATACTGACCTCACTTACTAAGTGCTAGAGGTTAGGACCAACATGTGGAACTTCAAGTTGAGCAAATAAGGGTTTAGACTTTCTGTTAATAGGTGAAGTGTGCTGGGCAAGCACACCGCGCGTATCAGTGTTGACAGACAAGATCTATAGAACCAACACAAATTTCTAAGTCAGCAGACCTTCAACAAAGAGTAGACTTTGAGTGACAATTATGTTTGCTGGGGAGTAACAAAGACTCTCACTAGGGAAAGAAAAGGAGATTTCGGGGACAGTTGTCGAGCAAACTGACAGTCCAGGTGATGATTGAATGTGTCAAAAGAGTTTTAGATTTATAATTTAAATCGTAGCATGGGGAAATTTTGTGTGAGAACCAGAATGAGCGGGAAACACAAGCACAGAAAAGGGAATAGGATGTCTGTGCCCATTCCAAAGAGTATGAATGGGAATAGGTTGTATGTACCTACCCCAAATAGTGTACATGAGAAAAAGACGTATTGGCCTACCCGAAGAGTATATATGTGTGGAAATAAGACATTTGGACATACCTCGATGGGGTGTACATGGGAATAGGACATCTGGGCCTATGCCGAAGAGTATATATGCATAGGAATAGGACATCTAGTCCTACCTTGAAGAGTATATATGTATGGGAATAGGACATCTGAGCCTACCTCGAAGAGTGTACATGGGAATTGGATGCTGGGCCTACCCCAAAGAGTATGTATGTGTGGGAATAGGACAAATGGGCCTACCTCGAATAGTATATATGTGTGGGAATATGACATTTGAGCCTATTACAAAGAGTATATATGTGTGGGAATAGGACATCTGAATCTATCCTGAAGGGCTGTACATGGGAATAGGACGTCTGGGCCTACCTCGAAGAGTATATATATGTGGAAATAAGACATCTGGGCCTACCCCAAAGAGTATATATGTGTGGGAATATGACATTTGAGCCTACCTTAAAGAGTGTACATGAGAATAGGACATCCGGGCCTACCTCAAAGAGTATATATGAGAATAGAATGTTAATGCCTATTTCAGAAAAGTGGACGTGGGAATAGGACGTCTAGGCCTATCCCGATGAGAATATGCAAGAGTAGGACGTCTATGCCTATCTCAAAGGGAATACATGAGAAAAGAACGTCTATGCCTATCTCAGAAAAGCGTACATGAGAATAGGATGTCTAGGCCTATCCCGAAGGGAATATGTGAGAGTAGAACTTCTATGCTTATCTCAAAAAAGCGTACATGGGAGTAGGATGTCTAAGCCTATCCCGAAGAAAATATGCGAGAGTAGAACGTCTATGCCTATCTAAAAAAACTGTGNTGTGTGTGAGTTAGCCCCACCAAAACCAGATCACCCATGGTTAGTCCTAATGTCTGACCATCCTATGGGGGAATCCCCTTGAGCTCCTCCATACTGACCCCACCTACTAAGTGCTAGAGGTTAGGACCAACATGTGGAACTTCAAGTTGAGCAAATAAGGGTTTAGACTTTCTGTTAATAGGTGAAGTGTGCTGGGCAAGCACACCGCGCGTATCAGTGTTGACAGACAAGATCTATAGAACCAACACAAATTTATAAGTCAGCAGACCTTGAACAAAGAGTAGACTTTGAGTGACAATTATTTTTGCTGGGGAGTAACAAAGACTCTCACTGGGGAAAGAAAAGGAGATTTCGGGGACAGTTGCCGAGCAAACTGACAGTCCAAGTGATGATTGAATGTGTCAAAAGAGTTTTGGATTTATATTTTAAATCGTAGCATGGGGAAATTTTGTGTGAGAACCAGAATGAGCAGGAAACACAAGCACAGAAAAGGGAATAGGATGTCTGTGCCCATTCCAAAGTGTATGAATGGGAATACGTTGTCTGTACCAAGCCCAAATAGTGTACATGAGAAAAGGACGTCTTGGCCTACCCCAAAGAGTATATATGTGTGGGAATAAGACATTTGGACATACCTTGATGGGGTGTACATGGGAATAGGACATCTGGGCCTATGCCGAAGAGTATATATGCATGGGAATAGGACATCTAGTCCTACCCTGAAGAGTATATATGTATGGGAATAGGACATCTGAGCCTACCTCGAAGAGTGTACATGGGAATTGGATGTTGGGCCTACCCCGAAGAGTATGTATGTGTGGGAATAGGACAAATGGGCCTACCTCGAATAGTATATATGTGTGGAAATATGACATTTGAGCCTATTACAAAGATATGTGTGGGAATAGGACATCTGAATCTATCCTGAAGGGGTGTACATGGGAATAGGACGTCTGGGCCTACCTTGAAGAGTATATATATGTGGAAATAAGACATCTGGGCCTACCCCAAAGAGTATATATGTGTGGGAATATGACATTTGAGCCTACCTTAAAGAGTGTACATGAGAATAGGACATCCGGGCCTACCTCAAAGAGTATATATGAGAATAGAATGTTTATGCCTATTTCAGAAAAGTGGACGTGGGGATAGGACGTCCAGGCCTATCCCGATGAGAATATGCAAGAGTAGTACGTCTATGCCTATCTCAAAGGGAATACATGAGAATAGAACGTTTATGCCTATCTCAGAAAAGCGTACATGAGAATAGTATGTCTAGGCCTATCCCAAAGGGAATATGTGAGAGTAGAACTTCTATGCTTATCTCAAAAAAGCGTACATGGGAGTAGGATGTCTAGGCCTATCCCGAAGAAAATATGCGAGAGTAGAACGTCTATACCTATCTAAAAAAAGTGTATAGAGCTTGTGATGCTGAATTCATAGATGTATGCCATGTGAAGATTTGACAAAAAATTGTGGGATTTTGTGAAATTTTATGCAAAATATACAACTCCATGGGGATGTGAAGAGAATTAGTGCAGATAGGAATAGTCGCACTGCGCGAGCAAAAAGTATGTAATCTCGAACTCGAGAGAAATGAAGTCAGAAAATTTATCATTTTCTTTTCTTATTGTTTTTATCGTATTTAAGAATCCAAATATATTTTCAAAATCTTTAGTTTTGATTAATTTTTAAAAATATTTTGAAGTTTTAATATCCAGTTTTTGTTGTATCGTTCTTTGTTCGTATGGTTTTTCATCAATCACACAAGAAAGGGCAATAATTTGAAACTTGAAAGAAACTTCACTAATCTTCTCCCAAAAATGAGCTACAAACTGAGTACATGTTGTAGTATTAAAATATAGCATGCTGAACATATCTGAATCATCAAATACTGAATACATATCATGCACTAAACATATTTGGTACATGTATCATGTCTACTATGCAAAACTTGGCATAAAAAGTATTCTGCTACTCGTCTTCCGCGTGGTGAGCTTTTGATCAAGCTGATCTACTAAGTCATGCTCCAGGATAAGAATTCCCTTCAGGTGTACCTACAGGTGAAACCCTCTCATAACTCATATGGCTGCAAATCTTCCAGCTTGGGATCTGGGTTAGAATCCTCGTGGTATCTTGTCATCCTGCATTCTTCTGAAGGTTACGAAAACTCGGGGATGTCCCACTATTAGAATGTAATGTTTGGCTAAATCAGCACCATTTCCATCTAATACGTGCACTGATCCCAGCGGCAGTAGAATCTTAACTGACTCTCTAAATTCCCTAGAGCCGACAATGTCAATCTCCTTTCCGAAGAGTATATTGCTTTTGCTAACAAAAGACATTGTGCAGAAGGGCCTAAGAAATCATGATGGTTAATATGGAGAGGAATGCAGCTCCCCTCATCAAAAATGTTGATGATGAAACTTTTCGGTATGTGGTCTGCTGGCAGTATACTCCATCAGATCAATCTTTTGACCATTCTCTTTATCACATAAGGCATCAGATCAACCTCATCATATTTTAAGATACCAGGGGGGTTACCTTGCTTGTCTTAAGCAAATTTCTAGCAGCATCCACATTGAATAGTTATCCTAACTTTCCCATGCATCCATTTTTGTGGTTTTGAATATGTTATTGGCCTCAGTAGACCAGCTCGGCCTCTTTCTTGTAGATCAAACACACAGTCTAAAATTCTTTTCTCATCGCTCTTTAAGAAGACTAAATTATATAGTGCTAAGCCTTCCAGTATGTTGACCATTTAACCTCAAACTTCCTCATAAAATTTAAATTCTCTTTGTTTGACTCAATACATTTTCTCCATCCCAGCTGTAGGAATATTATTAAATAGGCGGGATGGCGTTGGCCTTATTGCTTCAACTTCCTCAAAAACCAGTGTTTGTTATATATCCTGTAGGTAGTGGAATGTATGACTCAACATATACATATGGTGCTTCGTGATCCTCCACTCTAGCAGCTATGGATTCTTGCTCTATATTGTAGTAGTCCAAGTGTAGAATATTGTATCCTGGGCATTCTACAAATGCTAGTCTAGTGGATTCTCCTATGAACATATTTGCATTACACATCAGACAACCTCTGAATGACTCATGGGGTACATCCATCTGCATTGGCTCTGCGGCTGACTCCAACTCAATCTTTGTATCTGGTAGACTGGAAGAGGTTTCTTTTGTAGGTGGTTCATAAATTCTTCCTTTAGGAATTGGGACAAGTAATCCAGCTGCTTCTCTTTGCTTTCTTCTTTCTTCTCGTTTGAAGGATCTCTATCCTCATTCACAATTATTAGATTCCCCATCGGCGCAGTTATCAAGGATTGTAGTCGATTGGACCCTTTTACCAGATAATGTTGAGTAACCATCTCCTTTCTCTTTTATGAGGAACCATCTTCAGCTCCAATTTTCATTTCAGACGGTAGTCCTTCTTTTTCCCGTCGGCTAACAATGTCCATCAGGGTACCTTCATAATTCACATCAACCTAACCAAAGTCAAACTCAAGGTCTTTGATGGCGCCCTAAGCAGCCCTTTCCTTATCTAGTGGGAGATTTAACCAATTTCTGAAAGAAAAGATCAGCTTACACTCCAACATTTCTTCTGTAGAAGACACAAATACATCAGTGTTCTGACATCCAGCGTGAACAAGAACAAAAATGAACCATAAAAAATTTGAAAATTTTATTTATTTGACTTTATTTAGTTTAATTAGATTTAGAAAATAGAAAAACCAAATGAGCCATTTCTCAAGAAAAAAATTATTTTATTAAGGTTAATTTATTACAAAAGTTTGGACCCAGTCGCAGGCATTTGGCCAAATAGATAATCTNATTTTATTTATTTGACTTTATTTAGTTTAATTAGATTTAGAAAATAGAAAAACCAAATGAGCCATTTCTCAAAAAAAAAATTGATTTCATTAAGGTTAATTTATTACAAAAGTTTGGACCCAGTCACAGGCGTTTGGCCAAATAGATAATCCCAGAACAATCAAAATTTCAAAAAAATAGATGTTGATTTCAAGCGGCATCATGTCGGGTAGTATATCTTCAAGTAGCGGTCGTTGACCGACAACGTAGGTCTTTAGCCCCGAAAGTCCACTAGCTGGTAAGACCCTTTTGAGTAAACTTCTTCTATGACAATTGGTCCCTCCCAAGTTGGTTCAAATTTTCCACCTAATTTACGGTGTGTAATAATAGGACTTTTGAGAATGAGGACAAGATCACTGACTTTGAACATTCTTGGGTGGACCAATTTATCATGAGCTTGCGCCATCCTGTCTTGGTAGAGCTCCAAGTGTTGTTTTGCTTCTAGCCATTTTCCCTTGAGACTTTCCAATTCTTCAAGTCTAAGTTTTGCATTTTCTTCTGTAGTGATTTGATTGGCAACGATGACTCTGAGAGACAGTGTCTGAACTTCTAGTGGTAGTACAGCCTCGGACTCGTACACAAGCGCGTAGGGTGTACATCGAGTGGGATTCTTAAACATCATCCATTGGACCCACAAAGCTTCTAGTAGTCTGTTATGCCAATCTCTTTCATTATTGTTGAGTGTCTTTTTCAAAATTTTTACTAGTGTTTTCTTTAAAGCTTCAGCTAAGCCATTTGCCCTGGGATAGTATATTGTAGAGTATCTCAAATTTATCCCATGCCGTTTGACGAAGTTGTTGTGCTTTTGAAAGCTGTCCTATTATCAAAAATCAATTTATGTGGAACACCAAAATGATAGACGATGTTGGTTTTAAAAAATTGAAGGATGTGCTGTGTTGTAACCTCTGGTAATGGCACTACCTCTGCCCATTTGAAAAAGTAGTCGTAGCAGTGAGAATGAACTTGTGTCCATTAGAGGACGGAGGGTCTATCAGACTTATTCTACCTATTCCCTAACACTTGAACGGCCACGAGGCAACAGTTGGGTGTAGCACATTCGGAGGTCGATGTAAGACCACCTCATGCACGTGGTAAAGGTGACACCTTCTAGCTATATCCATACAATCAAATATAATTGCTGGCCAATAATATCCTAGTCTTTTAATCTTCATCTTCATCTTTGGCCCTGACTGGTGAGCACCACACAATCTGGCATGTACTTCCTTGACGATATTTTGTGCTTCTGCTATGCTCATACATCACAACAACATCTGATCAAATGACCTTCTGCAGAGAAAATCTCCCACAAGAGCGTATGGCATAGCTCTTCTTGTTATTTGATATGCATCACACTTATCCTCTGACAATTTTTCAGTTTATAAATATTCTATTAATGTCTTACGCCAATCTTCATTGAAATCAGTAACTGCATTCATCATTCCTTCTTATTTTTTGAGCTTATGTAGATTGTCGAGGTCGATTTGAGACAAGTCTCGTATTCCTTGTACTTTAATAACAATGGAATCCTCTAGTGGACATGTAAATTCCTTAGCAAGTTCCACTAGAGTGTCTGCATGTGTGTAACATCTCAGAGGAATCCTATATAGAATTTCATTAGGGATCTGCTCTAACATTTTCATCTCGTACTGATGGTATTATGCTAATCTTAGCTTTAAAATCTTGTATTATCTAAAAATTTGTTGAATGATAAGTTGAGAGTCACCACAGATGACAATATCCGTTATATCCATTGAAATTGCCAACTCCAACCCGGTGATTAATGCTTCATATTCTGCTTTGTTATTCGTGCGTGACTCTGTCAGGTGATAGGAGAATCTCACATACCCTTATCTGACATGATGAACATCAAACTGATTTCTGCTTTTCGTGGTACAACCATTTCTGATCCTTTATCCTTCATGGTTGAAGAAGCTCCAACAAAATACATCTCCCAATAACTGACATTTGAGGGTTCTACTTGCATTATCTACTCATCTGGCAATTCATCATTGAGTGGGGACCCAGTTGGAAGTCGGTGTGCAGTGAGAAAATCTGCTAAATTTTGTCCCTTAATAGTGTAGAGGGGAACAAAAGTTATACCAAATTGTAATAAAATCATCGACCATCTCGCTAGACATCCGAAATATGTTGGTTGGGTCATCAAATATTGCAATGGATTAACTTTTGAGATGACGGTAACTTTATGAGAAAGCATGTAATGCCTAAGCTTATGGCAGCAAAAATAAAGCTAGATAATGCTTCTGGATAGGTGGATACTTTATCTCCATCGGTATCAGACGATGACTCAAGTAGTATAGTGCGCTTTCCATACCCCCGTCATTGACTTGGCTTAATAGGGCTCCAAGAGAGTCATCTAAAGTCGCAGTATAAAGTTTCAATGATTTTCCTGTGATAGGGGCTACCAAAATAGGAGGTGTCATTAAATATTATTTAACATTCTCGAAGGCCCACTGGCATTTCTTTTCTCAAATGAATTTAGCATCTTTTTTAATTAATGCCGAGAAGGGTTGACACCTACCTGAGAGATTGGAAATAAAGCGTCTTAGCTATGCCAAGTTCCACTAGAAGGAAGGTAGCTGTTTCAAAGTGTTGGGAGGAAGCATTTCCAAGATAGTTTGAATTTTATCCGGGTCGATCTCGATTCCTCGATGACGAACAACAAACCCTAGAAATTTTTTGGAGGTAAAGCCAAAAGCGCACTTTAAGGGATTCATCTTAAGATTTATTGTCCTAATCGTTCGAACATGATGCTTAAATTGTAAAAATTGTCTATTTTCTATTTCATTTTAATGACAAAATCATCTACATAGCGCTCCACTANCCAAATATATTTTCAAAATCTTTAGTTTTGATTAATTTTTAAAAATATTTTGAAGTTTTAATATCCAGTTTTCGTTGTATCGTTCTTTGTTCGTATGGCTTTTCATCAATCGCACAAGAAAGGGCAATAATTTGAAACTTGAAAGAAACTTCGTTAATCTTCTCCCAAAAATGAGCTACAAACTGAGTACATGTTGTAGTATTAAAATATAGCATGTTGAACATATTTGAATCATCAAATACTGAATACATATCATGCACTAAACATATTTGGTACATATATCATGTCTACTGCGCAAAACTTGGCATAAAAAGTATTCTGCTACTCGTCTTCGGCGTGGTGAGCTTTTGATCAAGCTGATCTACTAAGTCATGCTCCAGGATAAGAATTCCCTTCACGTGTACCTAGAGGTGCAACCCTCTCATAACTCATATGGCTGCAACTCTTCCAGCTTGGGATCTGGTTGGAATCCTCGTGGTATCTTGTCATCCTGCATTCTTCTGAAGGTTACGAAAACTCGGGGATGTCCCACTATTAGAATGTAATGTTTGGCTAAATCAGCACCTTTTCCATCTAATACGTGCACTGATCCCAGCGGCAGTGGAATCTTAACTGACTCTCTAAATTCCCTAGAGCCGATAATGTCAATCTCCTTTCTGAAGAGTATATTGCTTTTGCTAACAAAAGACACTGTGCAGAAGGGCCTAAGAAATCATGATGGTTAATATGGGGAGGAATTCAGCTCCCCTCATAAAAAATGTTGATGATGAAACTTTTCGGTATGCGGTCTGCTGGCAGTATACTCCATCAGATCAATCTTTTGACCATTCTCTTTATCACATAAGGCATCAGATCAACCTCATCATATCTTAAGATACCAAAGGGGTTACCTTGCTTGTCTTAAGCAAAGTTGTAGCAACATCCACATTGAATAGTTATCCTAACTTTCCCATGCATCCATTTTTGCGGTTTTGAATATGTTATTGGCCTCAGTAGACCAGCTCGGCCTCTTTCTTGTAGATCAAACACACAGTCTAAAATTCTTTTCTCATCGCTCTTTGAGAAGACTAAATTATATAGTGCTAAGCCTTCCAGTATGTTGACCATTTAACCTCGAACTTCCTCATAAAATTTAAATTCTCTTTGTTTGACTCAATACATTTTCTCCATCCCAGCTGTAGGAATATTATTAAATAGGCGGGGTGGCGTTGGCCTTATTGCTTCAACTTCCTCAAAAACCAGTGTTTGTTATATATCCGCAGGTAGTGGAATGTATGAATCAACATATACATATGGTGCTTCGTGATCCTCCACTCTAGCAGCTATGGATTCTTGCTCTATATTGTAGTAGTCCAAGTGTAGAATATTGTATCCTGGGCATTCTACAAATGCTAGTCTAGTGGATTCTCCTATGAACATACTTGCATTACACATCAGACAACCTCTGAATGACTCGTGGGGTACATCCATCTGCATTGGCTCTGCGGCTGACTCCAACTCATTCTTTGCATCTGGTAGGCTGGAAGAGGTTTCTTTTGTAGGTGGTTCATAAATTCTTCCTTTAGGAATTGGGACAAGTAATCCAGCTGCTTCTCTTTTCTTTCTTCTTTCTTCTCATTTGAAGGATCTCTATCCTCATTCACAATTATTAGATTCCCCATCGGCGCAGTTATCAGGGATTGTAGTCGATTGGACCCTTTTACCAGGTAATGTTGAGTGACCATCTCCTTTCTCTTTTGTGAGGAACCATCTTCAGCTCCAATTTTCATTTCAGACGGTAGTCCTTCTTTTTCCCGTCGGCTAACAATGTCCATCAGGGTACCTTCATAATTCACATCAACCTAACCAAAGTCAAACTCAAGGTCTTTGATGGCGCCCTGAGCAGCCCTTTCCTTATCTAGTGGGAGATTTAAGCCATTTCTGAAAGAAAAGATCAGCTTACACTCTGNGGACCCATGCACTAAATGTGATCTAACCACCCTAAAGTCACCAAATTAACTCCACCGCATCCATTAGTTGGATTTAGTGACTAGTCCAAATACCATTAAACCATCTAAATCAAGCCATGGACCAAAGGTTCCCTAATTTAAGGGATCTTATTTCCAAAAAATGCACATTCTTAAGATATCTTTGCCAAATCAAAGCATATTTGCATTAAATTGTTGTGATGGATTCCTCTGAGTTCCCTGAGCTCCTAGCCACCTCCTCCTGGCCAACCAGCTAGCCTAGTGGCTGGAAAAGCCCAAAATCAAGAGCCACTCCCATGACACCTCACCCAAATCAAACCTAGAGGCAAGCTCATCCAAATCAAATTGAAGAGCTCCTCTTCACCTAAGCACCACAATGCACCCAAACTTATGCCTTGAGAGCCACCCCATGGCCATTTTTATTTAAAATCACCCCTAAGCACCACAATGCACCCAAACATTTGCCCTGAGAGCCACCCCATGACCATTTTTATAAGAACTCACCTCCACGGCCATGGGAGGTAAGCACCACAATGCACCCAAACTTGTGCCCTGAGAGCCACCCCATGACCATTTTTATAAAAAAATCACCTCCCACGACCATGGGAAGTGTGCTGAAATTTTCCTAGAGAGGTCTCTCCAAACTCCACACAGAGCTTCCCAAAGATCCCCTCAGTGCATTCTGATCATTTTCCCTCACTCATTCCTATTGCCGGATCTTAATTTTAAGCTTGAAACCTTGCCAAAAACCAGGATGGAACCTAATACTCCTCCAAAGTCCACAAAACTCAAGTTAACTTCACCCACACCTTCACAAGGGTGCAAGAGGCCAAAACCCCATCAAATCTCCATCCTACAAAGCCTCTGTCATAGCTCTAGACCAACACCCAAATCCGGCCATGATTGAATTCATACCTAGGCCTTACACCAAGACCAGGGACTCAATCTCTACCTTCCTTAGACCCCAACAAACGTGCCAAGCACCTCTGATTGAAGCCTCCCTTCTCAGAGTAAAGGTATAAAACTCCTCTTCCTCCCGAGCTCATTTTGATTCCCCATTTACTTATGCTCGATTTTATGGTACATTAATCATATAGATGTGTTCGTCTCACTTAGACGAGTCCATAGGATCAAACCCGAGGTGATTTGGTTGAGTCTAAGTTGTGATCTTAGGGTTTTAGTGTGGACGGTCACGTGATCATTCTATCGGGGATGATGACGGGGAGCCGTCGGATCAAGCGTGTATCAAATGGACGGGGGAGATAAAGCTGGACAGCGCTTCGGGACATAAACAGCGGGCCGAGTCAGCAAGCTACATGGACGGCGGCGTCCAACCAGAGCGCGCCACGCATGCTTTCAGAGCTGCCTAGGATCTAGTCAGCATGCACTGTTTAAATAAATAAATAGGGCTTTTCTTATTTATTTAAATACCTTTAACTTAGAAAATTCATAACTTTGTGTAAAAAAATCACAAAAATAAAATAAAAAAACCTCTTGCTCAGTGAACAGAGGAGAACAATGTGAAAAAAATTTCAAGACCATATTATGCATATTTTATTTTTAATTAATTAAACACTTATTTAAATCATTTAATTCTCCATGCATATTGATACATCACATTGGCTTGAAATTTTGGCATGTTGTAGCCTATGTCAAGGGAAACATCCTCTAATTTTTTCAAAGTCAAAAGATGTTCCTATACAGAGATCCATATTTTTTAAGTTATTTCACATTATTTCTTCAAAATAATCATGGAAATTAGCATATTGATTATAAGATCCTAAGAAATTTTTGGAAGGTCCACCATGACTAAAGAAACCTTTGAAAATAATTTCATGGGTCAAGTCATTTAAAAT
>JXCR01071752.1:57587-75939 GCA_002079205.1 Phalaenopsis hybrid cultivar | reverse complement strand
GGTGGGCAGCACAACCATCTTCAACAGCAAAACCTGTCTTCCCCAACTAAACCAATCTTCCTTCCTTAAACTTAAACAACAAAGCCATATGATTTCAAGGTTGCTTGCTTATGCAACGTAAATCCTCACCTTATCTTTAGGCCTTTGCATAGCCCTGCTATACAATATAAGCCCTAAATTGTCTTAGGATTCTGAGGTTGCCGTTTGTCACGACCTAAATCCTCACATCTTCCAGGCTATTTGTGTAATCATTTCACACGAATGTAAGCCATATATATTAAAATTGGCAGGATGAAACACTTAAATATTTCTCCTTAAAACTGAAGCCAAACATTAGGATAACTTGGGAAGTCATCGAGGTTCTCCTCTGGATCCATGACATCCCCTAGTTCTTCTTCCTTTTAATTCTACAATAAAATGTTCCAAATTTGAACCAATCCCATTTCACACCTCTACATCCGATCTCATTGAAGATTCCTACCCTTTGAAATTCCTTAAAGATAATTTTTCTTAATTTTTATCGAGAGTTTTCTTAGGTGACTTTGGTCATTTAAGATGTAATTAACTATAGGGGCTTGCCCTTATAGGAAGCATGTCCGAACCCAACTTAATATAAACCCAATTTAATCCTTTATATTAAATAGGGGAACTTGTCAGCAAATACAAAGGTTTCGCAGACCAAATGAACGTCATACTTTCCTTAGTTAATTTGATCGAGCCTCATCCTCAAGTCTTGTATTTATCTTTTCGGATAGATACATGCTTTCAGGTACAATGCTCTTTCATTTTAAACTGTGAAAAGTATGGGGTCAGTTTGATTTCATACTTCAATGTCCTTCCGAAGCGGGCAGCAGGATTTTGATTCTGGTGACCGACAGTTTCTTACGAGCAACTCCCCTCCAACCCCTGAAATAGAGCCAACACGATGTCCACCATTAATTCTGGTATCGGTAATGGACATGCTTTATTCAAATCCCTGAAGTCAACACATACACGGATTTGGCCATTTTTCTTCTTAACTGGTATGCCATTAGCTAACCATGTGGGGTATTTATCTTCTCACATAAAGTTAGCATCTATTAATTTTTTTACCTCGGTAATGACTTGTTGCTCTATTTCAAGGCGCAATCTTCTAGAAGATTGTTTTACTGGGGTCATATCTTTGTCTACTCCAAGCATATGTACTGTAACTTTTGCTGACAGTTTGGCATTTCATCGTAACTCCAAGCGAAGTAATCTTTAAATTTTGATAATAGCTTTATCAGCTCTATGGATTCTTCCTTGCCAAGTAAGGAACATATAAAGGTTGGCTGAGGCTGCTCCTCAGTTCCGAGGTTATTTCTTTTAATTCATCGGCTATTGGTTTAATCTCTTCTTCAAATTTTAGCGGAGCATCATCTATTAATTGGTCTTGAGAGTCATCCTCTATATCGAGGAAATCTTCTTCCATNAAAGGTGTGTCGGTGGACTAATTCCACCTGGGCATTCTTTGCCACTAATTGGGTCCCGCACTGGGTCCTAAATTTTCTTCACATCTCCATTCCAAATTTGATTTACTATTTTGCAAATTAAACCAAATCGTATTGTGTTGCGCGCACTTTCAAATTTTTTTATATTAATTAAAATTTACACCTTTTTAAACAAAATTGTTAAAAAATACCCATAAATTAAGACCCGCCCAGTCTTCAGATCAACCTCTACTTTCAGTGCTTGCACTAAAAAAATACGAGGTTTTTGGCCAATAGCTAACCCTAAAACTTTCTGTTTTAAAGCCCGCTGCAATAGCCTACCCAATGCTGACCTTTTTCTGCAACCTGCCAACTAACCGTAATGCCCGTAACATCGCTCCCACCATCAAGTTCGGAGCTGGGTTTGAAGACCTTGAGGTTATCCTCGGGAAAGCCCCATTCGTGGTAATGAAGATCGCTGCTCCAGAAATGCAAGAACCATCTGCAAAATTCAACTTGAACTGCCTTCAGGACTTCCCTACCTGCAAAAAGGCTAAAGCTACTGCCATCGCGACACCCGTCAAGCCTGCTATCCCTGCTGCTGCTAAGGGGAAAGAAGTGATGATCGTTGAAGATTCAACTGAAGGGTTAACTTTCCCACCACCCGTGTTTGAAGTCGGGTCAAGCTCAAGAACTATACCACTGACCCGAACTCAAAGGAGGAACCGCAATAGAAGAGTTCGGAGGGCCATCAAAGCCTAGACTCCTTAAAACACACCCATTAAGGAGGAGCCTCGTCGAATTGAAGAGGTGTTACCAGAAATTTCTCCACTCCTATGAGGGAATAGATTCCATCCTCTGACGGATACTGATGGATATGAGAGTATCCGGAAAATTTTTGTCGCATTAACATCACTCCATGGACACGGTGAGGAAGAAAGGAAGTTCACTCCTATCACCCGAGTTAGTGCAGTTTTCAGAAGGCTTGCTACTAAGGAAGGATGTTCTGTTAGTGAGTTACTTAAACGAGTGGGACATGCAATTTCCCCTCATATGAAAATTGAAATTTTGAAGGACGTTAAGCTCGTTAGAAAGTCTCATAAGNGTGACTGACAGCTTCTTACGGGCAACTCCCCTCCAACCCCGAAATAACGCTGACAGCTTCTGGCGACTCCGCTTGTGATGTGCTTTTCTCTTCATCCAAATCAAAAAATATTATTTTCATACATCGGTAATGTGTCCATGTCTCTCTTGGACCAAATTACCCTTCTTCTGTTGACATACTTTACCCATTTTTGTCTCGGGAAAGTACAGCCAACTCCTTGGACTTCAGGACTAGCTCTTCAACCATCTTTGAACAGAGAGGTTTAGAAGGCCATTAAGGACTCTTTAAATTTTTATATGGGGTTGAATCCCCAACAGATGTGTCGATGGACTAATTCCACCTGGGCATTCTTTGCCACTAATTCGGTCGCACATTGGGTCCTAAAACTTCTTCACATCTCCCTTCCAAATTTGATTTGCTATTTCACAAATTAAAACAAATCATGTTGTGTTGCGCGCACTATGAAATTTTCTTATATTACTTAAATTTTACACCTTTTTAAATAGAGATGTTAAAAAATACCCATAAATTAAGACCCGTCCGGTGTACAAATCAACCTCTATTTTCAGTGCTTACACTAAAGATTACGAGGTTTCTTTTGGCCATATAGCTAACCATAAAACTTTCTGTTTTAAAGCCCGCTGCAATGTCCTATCCAACACTGACCTTTTCTTGCAATCTGCCAACGGACCGCAGCGCCCGTAACGTCGCTCCCACCATCAAATTCGGAGATGGATTTGAAGATCTCGAGGTCATCCTCGGGAAAACCCCATTCGTGGTAATGAAGATCACTGCTCTAGAAATGCAAGAACTATCTGCAGAATTCAGTTTAAACTGCCTTCAGGACTTCTCTGCTTGCAAAAAGGCTAAAGCTACTGCCATCAAACATGTTATCCCTGCTGCTACTAAGGGGAAGGAAGTGATCGTCGTTGAAGATCCGACTGAGGGATTAACTTTACTACCACCCATGTTTGAAATCGGGTCGAGCTCAAGGACTGTACCACTAACCCGAACTCAAAGGAGGAACTGCAATAAAAGAGTTCAGAGGGCCATCAAAGCCCAGACTCTTAAGAACACACCTGTTGAGGAGGATCCTCATCGAATTGAAAAGGTGTTACAAGAAATTTATCCGCTCCTACGAGGGAGTAGATTCCATCCTCTGACGGATACTGATGGATATGAGAGTATCCGGAAGATTGCTACTGCATTACCATCACTCCGTGGACATAGTGAGGAGGGAAAGAAATTCATTCCCATCACCCGAGTCAGTGCAGTATTCAGAAGGTTTGCTACTAAAGAAGGATGTTATGTTAGTGAGTTAGTTAAAAGAGTGGGACATGCAATTTCCCCTCATATTAAAAAGGAAATTTTGAAGGATGTTAAGTCCGTTAGAAAGTCTCGCAAGTCAACTGTAAACTCACCTACCCGTATTCCTGTCTGGTTCCGTTTGGGAAATCGAGTTGATACTGCTATAGTCACCACCAATCATACCACCACTAGGACCGGAGGTCGCCGACCGATTAAGTCGAGACTAGGTCCGAGGAGCTTACCCGTCATTCCTGCAATCCCGAAAAGAAATACATGACGGTACCTAACACTGTAGCCGGTCTACACCACGGGGAGCATACCTTCCCTTGACATACCGATGTCTCTACTAAGACGTCCCATCCTGAGGCATCATTGTCTAAAAAGAAAAGGGTATGGGTACCCAAAGTCGCTGCACCGATACAGTTCAGTGAGCCTGCAAGGCAGAAAGTAAAACCAATGCCTGAAATATCTGACATCATCGCGACAATAGCTAGCGAGATGGAGGAACAAATAGAGGCTGTCCATCAAGGTCCTCCTGATCTTAAAGCAATCAAGGAATCGATAATTGAGGAAAAAGTTAAGAAACTCAGGATCAAGATTTCTGAGTTAGCTCAGAAGCACAAAATTTATGTCAATAGTGACAATGAAGATTTTGATTATAGTGATTACTTAGAGGAGGATCTCATGGATGTCCATGTAATCGAAACTAGAGCTACCACATATGCGCACGAGGCTCAACCCCACACCGAAGAGAACGCCGTAGATGAGCTGCGTAGGGTTATCCTCCTAAGGGATGAACAAGTCAGTCTACTGGAGAAAAGAATAGAAGATTTGACTGCAGCTATGACCGCCATGACCTCCATTCAGGGGCAATCAAAAGCACCAAGATTGGCTTCTCCACAGATTAATCAGCCATAAATCATACACATCACAGATGAAAGAAGGGAGGCTACTTCGGAAGACAAAGATGAACAACAAAAGAACTATTCTCCGTTAGGTGCTATGCCAAAAAAAGAGTTAAAGCAAATGGTGGAACAAGTACAGGATGCCTTAGCCCAGTCCAAGGGCGGTGCATCAATTTTAAAGAGTAGACATTACCCGGAGGATTTCGATGCCGTCCCTTTCCCCAAGGGTTTTGTGGCCCCAAACTTCAAGATATTCGATGGGACTGGAAATTCCAGACAACACATAACACATTTACGAGCCAGTTGTAGCAAGAATAATTAAGCTCTACTCTGCCAATAGTTCGTCAGCAACTTGTCAGGGATTGCTTTCGACTGGTACGCTGACCTACCTAACTGGTCAGTTAAAACATTTTCTGAGTTGGAACAGTTATTTGTGAAAAGATTTGTTGGGGCACAACATCATGTGTCTATTGGAGAGCTCATGATGGAGAAGCAGAAGCCCAGTAAAACCTTGGCAGACTATATTTTGAGGTGGAGAAACCATAGTATGAAATGTGAACCTCAGCTACAGGAACATTAAGCGATTGAGATTTTACTCAAAACCATTCATGGGCCAGTAGCTTTCATGCTTAAGGGAATCATCATCAAATCCTTTTCAGTAAAGCCAGCAGTCTTCAAGAAGAAATGAAGCACATGGAGCCGCATGAAAAGGCTAAGATGACCAGAGTGTTCGAAAAGAAATCAGTAGTAGTAGCAACTGTCAACAAAGGAAAGCAGCCGATAAAGGTATATGCAGAACAGCATCACCAGTCTTCGTCACAGTACTCTCAGAAATAGAGCAGTCAATCCAACCAACGGCCGTCTCAGGAGGGATCACCTTGAACAGCGGGTAAAAGAATATCCCTTTTAGAGCGACAAAAAGTTGTGTATTCCTTCAAGGATGAAGTTGTACCTAAAATATTCAAAAGCTTGATGAAGAAACCAAAATTCAAACTATCTGATCCAAAGAAACCTGTGGATAAGAAGAATGAACCAAATTATTGCCCATACCACTGGTTGCTTGGGCACACTATAGACAAGTGTTTCGTCTTTAAATACTGGCTCGAGAAGAAACTCAAGGAAGAGAATATAACAATCCCGAAGGAGTAATTGAGAGAACCTAAAAAGGGTTCCATAAACATGGTTTCAGCTGAGTCAATCTCTTTGATTGATCCGTATACTAGAACATATGGATGGAGTACAACTTAGGATGAACTCAAGAGGGTCCTCAATAAAATATAGGATTCATCGAAACAAGCTTCTACAAACACTGAAGAAGAATGGAAGGAGGTCTCGAGCAGATCATCCAAGAAGATACTAAACAAGATATAGTCTGCATGAAAACAAGCCTCTATTCAAAGTCCGCAACATCCCGAGCCCGAGATGAAGGTTTCGCCAGAAATCCCGTCATTGTCAAGGACAAAGAGCAAGAAAATGAAAAGTGTCACTGCCAAGATTGATAGCATGGGGGTAGGATAGGGGCTGCCTCTACTAGACTGGTTGTCTCGGATTTGGGGAAGAAAATCCTTGAACCCTTGACTTTGTATGATTATCATTTTGTCCCTCCGGGGTCTTATGAATATAATGATTATGATTTTGGCTACATTTTGACTATTTCTGGTAATAACATAACTGATTATGACCGATCTAGCTACGATCTTGATCCCCAAAAAGATATTCAAATCGTACTCGAGTCTGATGAACTCGTTGTCAAGGCCAAAGAAGAACTCAATGATATCGCTTACGTCATCACCGATAACGAAGAGCCAACTCTCAAGCGTCATGGTGCACCGCTTGCCATCAACTTAGATCTTTCCGACGAGGAGGAAAAGACACCGAAATATTCAATAATGATATCTCAAGAAGAAGAAATCACAGAAGTTAACTTAAGGAGCGGAAAAGTGTTACCACCAAGAACAGCTCCAATAGACAAAGGAAAACAGATAATGACTCGAGAAGAGATACCCCCACCTCCGCCAGTGGAAGAACCACATAATTAAGATAAAATTGGAGGATCATGCAAAGTAGACTACAACGTGCTAGCTCATCTTAGGAAGTTACCTGCCCGACTAAGCATTTACGACGCTCTGATCCTGTCAAAAGAAATGAGAAAATCTTTGGTTATAGCTTTGCTTGACCCAGAAATTTTCTTAGCTCAGTTGGCTAGCACATCCTCAGATGAAGTTTGCTCGTTGAGAGAACAGTCAGGGGTATTTTTCACAGATGAAGACTTGCTGCTCGGTGCCGCCGACCACAACCGTCCGCTCTACATCTCCGTCAACATCGGCAAATTTATGTTATCTAGAGTTTTAGTGGATCCTGAGGCATCTCTTAACTTGATGAGCCTATGGACATTGGAGCTTACGACCGATAAGATGATGTTAAGAGGATTCAACCAAAAGGGAGAAAGAGCCCTTGGATAAATTACATTACTTATGAAGGTTGGAGAACTCTTAACAACCGTTAAATTTCATATCATCAACGCTGAGACCTCTTTTAACGCTCTATTGGGTCGACCATGGATTCATGAGCACAATATGGTTCCATCATCCCTACACCAGTGCATTAAGTATCGAAAAGATGGTCAAGAAAATTGCATCAAGGGAGATCTACAACCATTTTCAGTGCATGAAGTTGGTATCCATCTACGCTCCTCCAAGGAGGACTGTCTTCTCTCGTGAAGTTATCACAAACAAAGATGGAGATTCAGAAGAATCACAAAAAGGAGGCCAAATAACTCCTCTTCAACAACCTTCTACCACTCCTTTACAATGAGTTAGTGGAGGTTCTTCTAGTTCATGCATCTGAGGTCGAGGTCGGCGACACGAATGAGGAAAGATCAACTTAATTATTGAACGGACTAGTCCAACTATCAACATTGGTGATGAAGATATTTCTGAAGATGAAATAATGAANGTCATGATTCTGAATTTGGAGGACATTTCGGAACAAATAGAACTGCATATAAAATTTTACAAGTTGGATTTTCTTGGCCTACTTTTTTTAAATATGTTAATGAATATATTAAAACTTGTGATAGATGTCAATTCATAGGAAATATATCTAGAAGAAATGAAATGCCTCTAAATTACACATTGGAAGTTAAAATTTTTTATGCATGGGGATTAGATTTTTTGGGACCATTTATGCCTTCATTTGGAAACTTATATATATTACTTACTGTTGATTATATGTCCAAATGGATTGAAGCTATTGTTGTACCTAGATGTGATGCTCAGAGTGATTATAAATTTTTAATTAAGAATATATTTACAAGATATGGAATGCTGAGAATAATTATTACGGATGGAGGATCTCATTTCAAAAATAAGAGAATCAAAAAATTAATTAAGAAATATGATATTATGGATAGATTCTTTACTATTTATCATCCTCAAACCAGTGGTCTAGCAGAGATATCAAATTGTGAAATTAAAAATATTTTAGAAAAGGTTGCAAATCCTTATAAATTAGATTGGTCTGCTAAACTTGACACAACATTATCGGCATATAGAACTACTTATAAGACTCCTATAGTAATGTCTCCATGCAGACTGATATTTGGAAAAACATGTCACCTACCTATAAAATTAGAGAATAAATNTACTTACTCTTGATTATATGTCCAAATGGATTGAAGCTATTGTTGTACCTAGATGTGATGCTCAGAGTGATTATAAATTTTTAATTAAGAATATATTTACAAGATATGGAATGCTGAGAATAATTATTACGNGGGTTAATTGGTAGAAACCAATCTCACTTTTTTAATTAAGATTAATAAATTTCTAAATTATTAAAATTTGGAGGTTTATTAAAATTAAAAGATCTTGGTCTTAAGGGTATGACTTTTGAAGTCAATAATTAATCAATTTTCAAATAAAAACTCAAATTATGAATCATGACCATTAAAAGCTTAACCTTTTTAAAACTAAATAAGATACTCACCTAGGTCTTAAGGGCTTAGTGGTGACTTAGGCCAAATCAAAATTGACTAAATGAGGATTAGGGCTAGGCGTTAAGGGGTTAGGGTGACTTAGGCTAAATCAAAAATTGATTAAACAAGGATTAGAGAAATAAACATAATTAAATAAAACATCCTTGAAACAACACTAAGCCCAATTAGGACTAAAAATTTGGCTAAATCAAAATACACTAGCTTGCCTCTTTAAGGGTCTTCACCCACATAATTTTCAAATTAAATCACAAGTGACAATTACCTCTTTCTTAGGGATAATCGAGACATCCATGTTCACTAAGCATTAAAGGTAGTCACAGGATGAACCAATATGCAACATAATAAGTTCAAATGGACTCGAGGCTTTTCACCAGTTGGTGAGAGGGAGGCATGGACCTGCTTCCCCCTCCTAACTTGTTGGATACCTCAGAGGCCTATTAAAATTAATATTCTTTGCTCAATGAAATCATCCTTAATTAAACTTTTAAGGACTCATCAAAATATGACATAGGGTTAGATAGGTCGTCAATATTTTACTTCATAGTTTCATATAAACTTCCTTAACATGCATTTTAAGTTTCAGGTGGTGGAACGAGAAGACTCGCCAGATACACTTTTATAGTTTTCAGCATTGTCCTTCTTATACTTTCATACTGTACTTTTATACCTACAAATTTGCATGCTAAACAAAGATGTCACCCTGCATGAAAACAAAAACCATCAGGATAGCCACACAGCCATAACAAAAATAAAAACTAAAATTCACCGCCACAACATTCAAAATATAGAACAACTCAAAATTTAATCAAAAACATCACACAAAACTACAACTTCAACTAAATTATGATGTCTTTATCGGATGATCGGGAATCCCTTGGAGGAGGTAACCTACGGCTGCTAACGAGGCTTCCCTTGATTTTAATGAAATTATGGAACTCATTAAGTTGGGTTTAGTAAGTTCATTTGGACTAAGTGAATCCATTAAAAAATAGTGATGCTTATGGAACTCATTAAGTTGGGTTTAGTAAGTTCATTTGGACTAAGTGAATCCAATAGAAAAAAGTGGTTCCGGAAATAGTGAACCGTAGAATCCTAACCGGTGTCACCTTAATCAACTTTAATATGCCCACATAAATTTTAAAGAACTTCAACCATAGGGCCACTTGATTTGACATTATAACTTGATATGCTAGAAAACTCAAACTCATCGCAGTGAGGAACTTGGAGCTAGCATGGTGGGCAGCACAACCATCTTCAACAGCAAAACCTGTCTTCCCCAACTAAACCAATCTTCCTTCCTTAAACTTAAACAACAAAGCCATATGATTTCAAGGTTGCTTGCTTATGCAACGTAAATCCTCACCTTATCTTTAGGCCTTTGCATAGCCCTGCTATACAATATAAGCCCTAAATTGTCTTAGGATTCTGAGGTTGCCGTTTGTCACGACCTAAATCCTCACATCTTCCAGGCTATTTGTGTAATCATTTCACACGAATGTAAGCCATATATATTAAAATTGGCAGGATGAAACACTTAAATATTTCTCCTTAAAACTGAAGCCAAACATTAGGATAACTTGGGAAGTCATCGAGGTTCTCCTCTGGATCCATGACATCCCCTAGTTCTTCTTCCTTTTAATTCTACAATAAAATGTTCCAAATTTGAACCAATCCCATTTCACACCTCTACATCCGATCTCATTGAAGATTCCTACCCTTTGAAATTCCTTAAAGATAATTTTTNGAATAGTCAAAAGGAAAAGTCCTATGGCTAGACCCTAGGCTATTAAAGAGGAGGAGCTAAACCTCAACCGAAATTGAGGTCAACACACACCTTCATGNAAATTTAAAGAACTTCAACCATAGGACCACTTGATTTGACATTATAACTTGACACACTAGAAAACTCAAACTCATCACAGCAAGGAGCTAGCATGGTGGGTAGCACTGTCATCTTCAACAGCAAAACCTGTCTTTCCCAGCTAAACCAATCTTCCTTCCTTAGACTTAAACAATAAAGCCATAGGACTTCGAGGTTGTTTGCAGCTAAACCAATCTTCCTTCCTTAGACTTAAACAACAAAGCCATAGGACTTTGAGGTTGCTTTCTTATGCAACGCAGCTAAACCAATCTTCCTTCCTTAGACTTAAACAACAAAGCCATAGGACTTCGAGGTTTCTTACTTATGCAACATGAATCCTCACCTTATCTTTAGGCCTTTATATAGCCCTGCTATAATAAGCCCTAACTCGTCTTAGGATTCCGAGGTTGTCGTTTGTCACGACCTAAATCCTCACATCATTAGGATTCCGAGGTTGTCGTTTGTCATGACCTAAATCCTCACATCTTTCAGGCTATTTGTGTGATAGTGCCCTAACTCGTCTTAGGACTCCAAGGTTATCGTTTGTCACGACCTAAATCCTCACATCTTCCAGGCTATTCGTGTGAGCATTTCATACGAATGTAAGCCCTAACTAATAAAATTGGCAGGATGAAACATCTAAATATTTCTCCTCAAAATTGAAGCCAAAGATTAGGATAGCTTGGGAAGTCACCGAAGTTCTCCTCTGGATCCATGACATCCCCTAGTCCTTCTTCCTTTGGAATGTACAATAAAAAATGTTCCAAATTTGAACCAATCACCTTGCACACCTATATGTCCGATTTCATTGAAGAGTCCTACCCTTTGAAATTCCTTGAAGATAATATTTCTTGACTTTTATCGAGAGTTTTCTTAAGTGACTTTGGTCATTTAAGATGTAATTAACTATAGGGGCTTGCCCTTATAGGAAGCATGTCCAAACCCAGCTTAATATAAACCCTATTTAATCTTTTACATTAAATAGGGGAACTTGTTGGAAAATACAAAGGTTTTGCAGACCAAACGGACGTCATACTTTCCCAGTTTATTTGATCGAGCCTCATCCTCAAGTCTTGTGTTTATCCTTTGGGATAGATACAGGATCCTATTTGATCGAGCCTCATCCTCAAGTCTTGTGTTTATCCTTCGGGATAGATATAGGATTTGAAGTACAATGCTAGGAACTTGTGGGAAAATACAAAGGTTTCGCAGACCAAACAGACGTCATACTTTCCTTAGTTTTTTTTATCGAGCCTCATCCTCAAGTCTTGTGTTTATCCTTTGGGATAGATACAAGATTTGAGGTACAACGCTCTTTCATTTAAACCGAGCCTCATCCTCAAGTCTTGTGTTTATCCTTCGAGATAGATACAGGATTTGAGGTACAGTACTCTTTCATTTTAAACTATGAAAAATATGATGTCAGTTTGATTTCATACTTCCACGTCCTTTCGAAGCGGGCAACGGGATTTCGATTCCGGCGACCGACAGCTTCTTACGGGCAACCCCACAAACCAACCCGAAATAACACCGACAGCTTCTGGCGACTTTGTTGGGGACATGCTTTTCTCTCCATACAAATGAAGGAATATTATCTTCACAAATCGGTAATATGTCCATGTCCCTCTTGGACCAAATTACCCTTCTTTCGTTGCGGTACGTTACCCCATTTCTATCTGGGAAAAGTACAACTAACTCCTTGGACTTCAGGACTAGCTGTTCAACCATCTTTGAACAGAGGGGTTCAGAAGGCCATTAAGGACTTCTTAAATTTTTTTCAGGACTGGCTGTTCAACCATCTTTGAACAGAGGGGTTCAGAAGGCCATTAAGGACTCTTTAAATTTTCATGTTGGATCAGAAACCCAATAGGTGTGTCGGTGGACTATATCTACCTGGGCATTTTCTGCCACTAATTGGGTCCCGCACTAGGTCCTAAAATTTTTCACAACTCCTTTTCACATTTGGTTTGTTACTTCGCAAATTGAACCAAATTGTGTTGTGCTGCGCGCACTTTTAAATATTAATTAAATTTTACACCTTTTTTTAACAAAGATGTTAAAAATACCCATAAATTAAGACCCGCCCGGTCTACGAATTAACCTCTACTTTCAGTGCTTGCACTAAAGATTACAAGGTTTTTGGCCATATAGCTAACCCTAAAACTTTCTGTTTTAAAGCCCGCTGCGATGGCCTACCCAATGCTGACCTTTTCCTGCAACCTGCCAACGAACCGCAACGCGCGTAATGCTGCTCCCACCATCAAGTTTGGAGCTGGATTTGAAGACCTCGAGGTTATCCTCGAAAAAGCCCCGTTCATGGTAATAAAGATCACTTTGCCGGAAGTTCAAGAGCCGTCTGCAGAATTCAGTTTGAACTGCCTTCAAGACTTCCTTGCCGGCAAGAAGGCTAAAGCCGCTGCCGTCACGACATCTGCCAAACCTGCTATCCCCGTTGCTGCAAAGGGGAAGGAAGTGATGATTGTCGAAGATTTGGCTGAAGAATTAACTATTCCGCCACCCGTGTTTGAGATCGGGTTAAGCTCAAGGACTGTACCACTGACCCGAACTCAAAGAAGGAACCGCANCTGCTGCTAAGGGGAAGGAAGTGATGATTGTCGAAGATTCGGCTGAAGGATTAATTGTTCCGCCACCCGTGTTTGAAATTGGGTTGAGCTTAAGGACTATACCACTGACCCAAACTCAAAGGAGGAACCGCAATAGGAGAATTCGGAGGGCCATCAAAGTCCAGACTCCTGAAAACACACCTAATGAGGAGGAGCCTCAANGCCATCAAAGCCCAGACTCCTGAGAGCACACCCAATGAGGAGGAGCCTCTTCAAGCTGAAGAAGTGTTACCAAAAATTTATCTACTCCTACGAGGGAGTAAATTCCATCCTCTGATAGGTACTGATGGATATGAGAGTATCTAGAAGATTGCTTACGAGGGAGTAGATTCCATCCTCTGACGGATACTGATGGATATGAGAGTATCCGGAAGATTGCTGTGAAGTAGATCCCATCCTCTGACAGATACTGATGGATATGAGAGTATCCGGAAGATTGCTGCTGCATTACTATCACCTCATGGACATGGTGAGAAGGGAAAGAAATTCAGCCCCATCACCCGAGTTAGTGCAGTCTTCAAAAGGCTTGCTATTAAAGAAGGTGTTCTGTTAGTGAATTACTTAAAAGAGTGGGACATGCAATTTCCCCTCATATGAAGAATGAAATATTTAAGGATATTAAGTCCTCTAGAAAATCTCATAGGTCGACTATAGAGTCACCTACCCGTGTTCCCGTTTGGCTCCGTTTGGGAAACCGAGTCGGTACTGCTATGGTCACCACCGATCATACCACCACCAGGACCTCAGGTCGTTGGCCGATTATGTCACGACTGGGTCCGAGAGGTTAACCCATTATTCCTGCAATCATGGAAAGAAAGACAAGACGATTAACTAAAACTGTAGCTGGTCTACACAATGGGGAGCATACCTTCCCTCAACATACCGGTGTCTCTACTAAGACGTCCCAACCTGAGACATCATCATCAAAGAAGAAGAAGGTATGGGTACCAAAGGTCGCTGCACCGATACTGTTCAGTATGCCTGCAAGACAGAAAGTAAAACCAGTGCCTGAAATATCTGACATCGTCGCGACAATAGCCAGCAAGATGGAGGAACAAATTGGGGAACTTCCCCAAGGTCCTCCAGATCTTAAAGCAATCAAGGAATCGATAATTGAGGAAAAAGTTGAGAAACTCAGACAGATCTTAAAGCAATCAAGGAATCAATAATTGAAGAAAAAGTTGAGAAACTCAGGATTGAGGTTTCTGAGTTGGCTCGAGAACACAGAGTTTCCGTCGATAGTGACAATGACGATTTTGATTACAATGATTACATGGAGGAAGATTTCATGGATGTCCATGCGCTTGAGGCTCAACCTCACACTGAAGAGAACGCTGTAGATGAGCTGTGTAGGGCTATCTTCCTAAGGGATGAGCAAGTTGTTCTACTGGAGAAAAGAATAGAAGAAATGACTGCAGCTATGACCGCCATGGCCACCATTTAGGGGCAATCACAAGCACCACAATTGGCTTCTCCAGAGATTAATCAGCCAGAAATCATACACATCGCAAACGAAAGAAGGGAGGCTTCTTTGACAGACAAAGAAGAACAACCAAAGAAGGATTCTCCATCAAGTGCCACGCCAGAAAAAGAGTTCAAGCAAATGGTTGAACAAGTACGGGATGCTTTAACGCAGTCCAAGGGCGGTGCATCAATTTTAAAGGGTAGGCCTTACCCGGAGGAATTTGATGTCGTGCCTTTCCCCAAGGGCTTTGTGACCCCAAACTTCAAGATATTCGATGGGACAGGAAATCCCAGACAACACATAGCACATTTTCAAGCCAATTGTGAAAACACGAGGAATAGCGAAGCTCTACTCTGTCAGCAATTCGTTAGCAGCTTCTCAGGGATTGCTTTAGACTGGTACGCTGACTTGCCTAACGAGTCAGTTAAAACATTTTCTAAGTTGGAATAATTATTTGTGAAAAGATTTGTTGGGGTGCAACATCATGTGTCTATTGGAGAACTCATGATGGAGAACCAAAAGCCTAGTGAAACCTTGACAGACTATATTTTGAGGTGGAGAAACCTTAGCATGAAATGTGAACCTCAGCTACAGGAACATCATGCGATTGAGATTCTACTCAAAAGCGCTCATGGGTCAGTAGCTTTCATGCTTAAGGGTACTCAGTAAAGCCAGCAGTGTTCAAGAAGTAATGAAGTACATGGAGCCGCATGAAAAGGCTAAGGTGACCAGAGTGTTCAAAAAGAAATCAGGGGTAGTCACAACGGGACTCACCATCAAACCCTTCGAGAAGCTACTCAGTAAAGCCAGCAGTCTGCAAGAAGAAATGAAGCACATGGAGCCACATGAAAAGGCTAAGGTGACCAGGGTGTTCAAAAAGAAATCAGGGGTAGTCGCAACTGTCGACAAAGGAAAGCAGCCGATAAAGATATATGCAGAAGATAATCGTTAGTCTTCATCACAGTACCCTCAGAAACAGAGCAGTCAATCCAACCAACGGCCGTCTCAGGAGGGATCACCTTGAACAACGGGTAAAAAAATATCCCTGTTAGAGTGATAGAGAGTTGTTTACTCCTTCAAAGAGGAAGCTGTACCTAAAATATTCAAAAGCTTGATGAAGAAACCAGAATTCAAACTACCTGATCCAAAGAAACTTGATATTCAAAAGCTTGATGAAGAAACTTGTTTACTCCTTCAAAGATGAAGCTGTACCTAAAATATTCAAAAGCTTGATGAAGAAATCAAGAATTCAAACTGCCTGATCCAAAGAAACCCGAAGAGGTGGATAAGAAGAATGAACCAAATTATTGCTCGTACCACCGGTTGCTTAGGTACAGTATAGATAAGTGTTTCGTCTTTAAAGACTGGCTCGAGAAAAACCTCAAGGAAGAGAATATAACAATCCTGAAGGAGTATTTGAGAGAACCTGAAAAAGGTTCCCAACTGACTCAATCTCCCCAATTGATCCATATGTCGGAATAGACAGATGTAGTACAGCTTGGGATGAACTCAAGAGGGTCCTCAATCAAAATGCAGGATTCATCAAAACAAGCTTCTGCAAATATCAAAGAAGGATGGAATGAGGTATGAGTAGATCATCCAAGAACATACTGAGCAAGCTATTGTTTGCATCAAAACAAGCCTCCATTCAGAGTCTGCAACATACCAAGCCCGAGATGAAGATTTCACCAGGAAATTCATTATCGTCCAAGACAAAGAACAAGAAAAAGAAGAGCGCCACTGCCAAGATTGATAGCATGGGGGGTAGGAGAGGGGCTGCCTATACTAGATTGGTTGTCTCAGATTTGGGGAAGAAAGTCCTCGAACCCTTGACTTTGTATGATTATCTTTTTGTCCCTTCGAGGTCTTATGAATGTAATGGTTGTGATTTCGGCTACATTTTAACTATTTCTGATAATAACATGACTGATTATAACCAAGCTGGTTGCGATCTCGACCTCAAAATGATCCTCAAATCGTAATTGAGTCCGATGAACTTGTTGTCAAGTCTAAAGAAGACATCAACGATATTGCTTACGACAGCACTAATAACGAAGAGCCAACTCTTGAGCGTCATGTTGCACCGCTCGCAATCAACTTANATAAAAATTTCAAAGTCATTTGAATTGAATTTGACAAATTATGAGGTGTTAGAGCCTTAGGGACAAATGTACAATTTTGGAAATCTTGCCTTAATTAACATTTAGGCTTAAGTCAAGGAGGGGAATGGGTAACCTCTGATCTTAAATAATTTATTTGATGCTTAGCCTTAATTTTAACATTTAGGCTTAAGTCAAAGGAGGGGAATGGGTAACCTCTGATCTTAATCAATTTATTTGATACTTGAAACACAAGGGGTCAATTGGTAGAAACCCACTTTCTTAATTAAGTTAATAAATTTCTAAATCATTAAAAATTTGGAAGTTTATTAAAATAAAATGATCCTGGACTTAGGGGTATGACTAGTGAAATCAATAATTAATGAGTTTAATAATTAAATGATCCTGGACTTAGGGGTATGACTTTGGAAACCAATAATTAATCAATTTAATACCCCTATTTTGATTTTTCAAATAAAATCCAAATCATGAATCATGACCACTTAAGGTTTAACCCTTTTCAAAACTAGTTAAGATACTCACCTAGGCCTTAAGGGGCTTAGTGGTGACTTAGGCTAAATCAAAATTGACTAAATGAGGATTAGAGAAATAAACATAATTAAATCAAACATTCTTGAAACACCACTAAGCCCAATTAGGATTAAAAATTTGGCTAAGTGTTCAAATTACACTAACTTCCCCTTCAAGGGAATTCACTCACATAATTTTCAAATTAAAAGATAAATGATAATTACCCCTTTCTTAGGGATAATTGAGACTTCAATGTTCACTGATCATTAAGGGTATTTATAGGATGAATTATAAAGCAACATAACAAGTTTAAAAAAAACTCGGGATTTTCCACCAGGCAGCGAGAAAGTAGCATGGACTTGCTTCTTTCTCTAGATATGTTGGACATCTCAGAGATCTACTAAACTTAATATATCTTGCTTGATTGTCATCCTTAATTAAACTTCTAAGGACCCTCCAGATATGACATAGGGTTAGGAAAATTACCAGAACTCTACTTTTCCTGCTCTTCATAAATGCCCTCACATGCATTTTTAAGTTTCAGGTGGTGGAAAGAGAAGACTCGCTAGTTACGCTTTTACAGTTTATAGTATCGTCTTTCTTTTGCATTTTCCTTACATGTTTCATGATTACATTTACCTACATAAACTTACATGTTAACCAGAACCATAAACCGAAACCAAAATTAAAATCAACCAAGATAAAATTCACCACCACAATATTAAAAATATAAAACAACTCAAAATTTAATCACAATCACACAAAACTACAACTTCAACTAAATTAAGATGTCTTTATCGGATAATCGGGAATCCCTCGGAGGAGGTAACCTATGGTTGCTAATGAGGCTTCCCACAGTTTAAATGAAATTATGGAACTCATTAAGTTGAGTTTAGTAAGTTCATTTGGACTAAGTAAATCCAATAGAAAATAGTGGTGCCGGAACGAGGGAACCGTAGGATCCTAACTGGTGTCTCTCTAATCAACTTTAATATGCCCTCATAAAATT
>JXCR01071752.1:35889-52536 GCA_002079205.1 Phalaenopsis hybrid cultivar | reverse complement strand
AAACAAAGCAAAGGGGAGCAAAAGAGGCTCCAACCCTTAGGATTTTTGTGCTAAGATTGACAATCAAACAGGATTCACTCGGCTATCGTAGGGGATTCGGCTGCGTAAGAAAAATCCTATCCTAAAGGCCGCCTCTAGGAAAACAAGTGATCCATCACACAGATGCTTCGTTACGCCGGCATTTGCCGACGCGCGCACCCCGTGCGGGCGATCGAAACTGCACGCCTAACGCCACTACAACCTAAGGCTAGCTAGGAAAAAAAGTGCGAAGGGAATAGGAGTTATACCGTCGCGCGGTTTGCATGAAGCCCAATGAAGTCCGGGAAACTTTTTGCACGCGGTCCAAGACTCTTGCACCCCTCCAAACGGCGACGAGCTCCGCTGTCCAGCAACGTCAGGATGCTCCGGCGAAGTGTTTGGTCGCCGGAAAAACGGGACGACGAGGTGGCGGTGGTGGAACGCTGGTGGCACGCAACCGGAACGAGAAAAGCAAGGAGGAATGCGCGAAATCTGGAGCTATGTGCCGTAGTGGGACTGGTTCTTCATCAAATCAATGCCGGCGAGGCAGTAGGCCGGCGAGGTATTGCCGGCAAGGAGGAGGAACCAAAGAGGAGACCGACCGGAACAAAATAAATTTCAAAAAAAGACGGCGGTCGGCTACAAATGGAAAACTCGGCGGCGGAGAAAAACCCCGGCGAGTTGAGCTGCTCCGGCGGCTGAGAAACACGCCGGCGAGGCGGCCGACGGAAGGGAAGAATTTTGGCGTGCGGTTGCCGAGGAAGAAGAACTCCAACCCGTTTGAACGGCGAGATCCACCACGGGGAAGGCTTCCCGACGGATTTGGAGGTCAACGGCTTCGTTCGCCGGTGAGGGAGGTCGGAGAGGGCGCCGGCGAAGAGGGAGGAGAGCCCGACCGGGAGTTTTTTTCGCAAAAGAGGCTTGGCGGCGGGGTTTTTTGGCTAGGTTACGAAGAGCGGGGGAGCTGCTGCCTTTTTTTTGCTTTTATATCCTTAACAAAATATGTATTAATAATAATATAATGTTAATATATAATAACATATTATAATATAATATTAATAACGTTAATAACCTATATATAATCGTTAACAGTATAACGTTATATATAAAGTTATAATATAACGTTAATAATATATATGTGTGTGTATATATATATATATATATATATATATATATATATATATATTATTTATATTATTACAATTATCGTCCACGTATTCTTCATTCGTATACGTCCTCGCGGCGTGGTGAATGTCCTTTCTGACTAAAGCCGGAGTTCCGGACGCATCCGCGTAGTCCTTTTCGCCATCCGGGATCGTCCGAATAACCTTTTTCGACTATCAAGCCAAAAATGATAATTTTCATATTTTTTTAATTCGTCTGCGAAATTGTGACGTAACGAACGTCCGACTTAGGTGGGAACGACAATTCAGGTACGCTAATGCGGTCTATTTTGCAATTCGGGGTCGTTTGAGGCCGCTCGAACCGCTTTTCCAGCGATATGGCTATAAACAATAATTCACGTATTTAAGGCTTGCCCTCAAAATCATAGCCAACTGAACGTCCTTTCTAAATAAAATCGGTGTTCCGAATGTGATCGCGTAGTTTGTTTCGTCGTTCAGGGTCATCTGGACAACCTCGCTGATGATCAGGCCAATTTGAGCCAAAATCGCGCGTGATGCGCCACATAATATTTTTTTTGTCCCGATCGGACTCGTTCGACGTGCCAAATGCCGACCTCACATAAGTGAAAGCTGAAGCCTAGCAGAATGGCTCTGGCTACGTGCCCCTCAACTCGTGCCAAAAAGGTCTCGGGCGGGTGTCTGAACTATCGGACGTCACGGACAGACCGTAAACTATCCTGAGTCATGCAAGAGGACACTCTACACTCATGACATCAAAAATTGATGCCAACATTAATTTTTTGAAAACGCCACATTTTTTACTCTAAATTTTGTCCTTTTTGCATCATTTAAGCTCCATATGCCTAGACTTAGTGCACCTACAATAAAACATGAAAATACATTTCTTTAAAGTGCAATATTACCAAATATAAGGCTTAAATGTATATGTAAAATTAAATATTTTTTGGTGTATCAGCCACTTGTGAGGTTAAAATCCGTTGAGAAACATAAAGACCCGAAACAACTATGATTTCACCTAACTAGTGAGTTTCACACTTCATTCTGGGCAGAGTCGTTGTTATCACCTAAGGGGGGGTGCAAATAGATAGGGAGATAAGTTTTGATGAGCATAAAATTGTTATTTCTATGGTGACAGATTAGATTCTTTTTCAAATTTGGTTTAGAGTTCGGATCGTAAGGGTCTCTAGTAGGTCCTATAGAGAGGGCACGGTGAATAATCTTGAGATGAGAGGCCAGAATCTACTCAGCACTGCTACACAAGCTGGTGAAAAATTCTAAATTATCCAATGTTCTTTGTTAGCATTGGGAGGGGATAAAGAATAGGAAAGCTCCTATTTGTCACAATACATTATCATATTTTAGTCATTCAAATCCTACATAGATTAATATATCATTGCAAGGGGAAAGATCTTTACATATTATTTAAACTTGTTAGAATTACTTTTATTAAACTATTAAATATAATTGTTTCTATCTGCTTTAATTTAGCCTTAACTATTGCTACCATTTCGTTTTTATTTATATATGCAATTTAAATATATTTTGCTTTTGAGTTTAGCAAGCCAATTTAAATAGTCCAACTATTGTCGTGGGATCGATATTTGGGTTTTAAGGAAAATCTTATATTACTTGGAATGATACTTATAATTGCATAGTATCTCTTGTGTGAAGTTTTATTATTTATTTTTTATATCATATCATTTATTCACATTAGCCTCTGAATATAATTTGGGTCAACCTTTTTAAAATATTTTGGAGATTAAAAATACAAGTAATTGCAGGTCGGGTCAATATGCTTGCAAGCAATGCTTATTAATGCATTAAGACCAATGTCGGATCACTCATCTAAGTGACGACTTACCATTAAGGCGGATCAGATCCTATTCATGCAAATGACCAAGAATGATTAGACCACGACCATAAAGATTTCATCGAGGCTAGTCAAACCATAGTTGTATGCATAAGTGTGATAAAACATGTAGGTTGGTCAACTAGGCTCTCCGCACAAAGAATGAACAATGCTCTTTGATATCAAGGGGTTAACTATGACTTCAAAGTAGTGGACCAAGTAGGATCCCTACACTTGTCATTTGCCAACAAGAAAAACATGACAAAAGCATAATAAAACATAGTTTTGTCGGTGCTAAGCCATTGACATAAGCCATTGTAAAGGCCACAAAACAAATGTTACATGAGACATGTCATACAAATGATGGGCACATGGTATGCAAAATGTAAAGCAAGTGCTCATTATAGCATGTAAACGGGTCTTCTAGGATCTTTATGTAAGATATCAACCATAATTATTACATGAGAGATCAGCTAGAACTGTTAAAAGATGCTAAATGGCGATAAGGCAAGCATGGCAACAGACATGGTAAAGCATACTTTTACCAATACAAAATCCATCATTATAGAACATTAAACATAATTAATTTCTCAGATACAAATTCAAAATATAAAACACACTTAGATATGATCATTAAGCTGAAATGTCTTTTCACGTATAATAACTTGACATTAATTTGAAGAAATATTATTTTTTTCTTACATGTGGGTTGCATATAGACATGCTAGCATCACATCAAAAGATATTTTCAAACACCTTATGTATTAAAATATAAACATTAAACTTTGAAAATGGACTTTCATGCATATCAATCAAGCATTAAGCTAAAAGTTTTTTTTTTTCATACAAGATGAGTTTAACATTAAGCAAGAAAAGAAATAGCTTTTCATACATCATTAGCATAAAACAAGCATCATAAAGTTTGATTTTACATGGAAAATGTATTAGAGCATTAAGCCACAAGCAAAAAGGTAATGCAATATTTCTACATGAGTATAATCAAATGATAAAAATATGCCTTGCTATGGAACAAATCAAGCTTCATGCACCATGCTACCTATGTTAAAAGACCGTGCAAAGTAAGCCCAATCAAGCTTAAAAGGAAGGCATCTCTCTAATGATCTCACAAGAATCCTAGAGTTGATAAAGTCATAACTGCCATCTATTACTCGTCATAACGGAGGACCTAACTCTAAATATTTAGCAAAAATATCTGGGTGCTCCCGCAAGTGCGCTAGACCTTCAGCGCAGGAGAACCAAGTTCAGCGTAGGTGAGCCAACTTTCTGGTGTGGGTGCTCCAAAAAACCTGTCGTGGGAGCAGCATGCTCTCAGTTTTGCTTCAATAAAAAATGCCACCTTGGGCGCAAGTGCGCTCAATCTAACCTAGTAGCATGCCTTAGGCATGTATCAGAGAACTCAAACGGATGTCTCGAGTCACGAGGATCTACGTTTGAGCAAAATATGGTCCCATAACATTCAAATTGACATCCTTCTCTTGTAAAATCTAAAATTAATGCTAACTGAACTAAGTGACAAATTATAACCCACATGGCTCATAGTTCATGCTACACCCAACCTTGGACTCTACGGCCTATAGATGTTATTGCAACTCACAACTACGTCTTTTGTGGCAAACTGATGTTATTGTAGCTCTCCACTCTGACCTTCATCTACAGTTTGTGGTTCATTGTTACTACAATGTCCAACTATGATCTTTGTGGCCAATTGATGCTATTATAGCTCCCCACTATGCCTAAACCAGCAACTAAGACCTTTTTAGCTAATTGCTACTACAATGTCCAATTATGTCATTTGTGTCCAACTGACATTATTATTGCTCCCACTAAGGTCTACGTGAACAACTGCGACTTATGTGGCTAATTGTTAATGCAATGTCCAACTACGGCCTTTTTGGCCAACTATCGCTATTATAACTCCACAATACAACCTATGTGAACAACTACGACCTATATGACTAATTGCAATTGCAATGTCCAACTATGACATTTATGGTCAACCGACTCTATTATAGCTCTTCACTACGACAACCTATTTGGCTAATTGTCATTGCAATGTCAAACTACAGCCTTTGTGGCCAACTGACACTATTACAACTTCTGGCCGACATTTTATGAGGCTAATTGCTACTGCAATTTCCAACTATGATCTTTGTGGCTACTTAATGCTACTACAAAGCACCATTGTGGCATATTTAACCAATTACGACCTACATGATTCACATCTCACATTGCTCATAACGCTGGCCTCTATGTTCTACGAACATTATCATAGCTCATTACTACAACCAATGTGAATATATAGGAAGCTTAAAGCATTCTAGAATGGGAATATAGTTGGTTAGCATTTCCACTAGGCAAAGACATGGAGAAATTGAAAACGGTTGAGGGAAAGTAGAGAGCCAAACATTGTCAGTGGTTGGTTATTACTCCCCGTCAAGCTAATGGTCACCTGAGTGAACCTTAAGGTTGGTTCTGCATCGTAGAAACTCTTTCTTATGTAGAATTTTAGTGAGTATATTCGCAAGTTGGCCCATCAAGATGAATTTTTTGGGTCAATGTATTGTCGTATTAAATGGTAATCTATTTCTATATTTTTTTTTTTTGCTTGAAAGGTTGGATTGTTACAAATTGATGAGACTGACATGTTTTGTGGCCAATTAACACTATTATGGCTCACCAGCTCTATGGTTTACTAACCCACATGATCACTTATAACTTATGTTGCTCACAACTTATGCAACTCTTAACTCCAGCATCTGTCTTGCAGACATTATCGTACCTCACTACTATGATCCATGTAACTAACTATAACCTATGTGGCTAATGTCTCATGTTGCACCCAACTTCGACCTATGTGGCCTACATGCGTTATTATAGCTCACCATGATGACATATATGATCAACTACAACCTACGTGACTCACACCTCATGCTACTTCTAACTCCGACTTTTATGGCTAACAGACGTTATTGCAGCTCACCACTATAGATTATGCAATCAACAACGACCAATATAGCTCAAAATTCATGCAACTCTCAACTCTAATCTATGTGACCTATGGTCGTTGTTGTGGCTTCCTACTTCGACTATTGCAGCCAACTAACGCTCCTGAAGCTTTCACTAATAGCCTACATGATCAACCACTACCATGATTTTCAACTATGGCCTCCATAATAAGTTTGCACTAAACCACTGTCTACACTAATCATGTTCACATCAACCAACTAAGGTTGTTACAGCCAACTATCGCCGTTGTCGCTAAGAAATACATTCATTACAACCATGCTATGACTATTATTAATGAACTATTGTTATACATCTACCGATGATCAACCATAAATCTCCATCTTCTCTAATTCATGACAAAAGGAGCTATGCATTTACAACTACATATTGAATTATTTCAAATCATGCTAAGGCTCGTGATTTATTCTCTTTGAGATTTTCCATATAAAATCTAAGTGTTCTACCTTTCATTTCCTTATTATCCATGCAAGTGCTAAATTTTCATGCAACATTCAGCCAGTAAATTATATCTTTGTTATAAATCCTCTAACACAACAATTATCATTATATTTTTGTTTGATTCAAGAATAATTTTCTTTCTTTGACTTATTATGGACCAACTGATTTCTTATATTATTAATGAAACACACTTTTTCATGCATAGTTTATAACGAAGTGCAATGAATAAAATTTTAAAAAAATAGGTATTAAACATGTAAGCAAATAAGATTTGTGTTGCAAGTAAATTTTCAGGTTTTTTAATTCACAAGGTATTAACCATCTGGATGTATGAGCTAAGCAAAATATTCACATATTCTAAAAACAGCATATTCCATCTATTAAGCACATTTACCATCCAATTTATCAAACTAATATTTTAAAATTTTGAAAATTTCAATTGGAACATAAATGCGATCCACAAAAACTATGATTACTTGGTACAGCAGAACGATGAACAAATAACAGTTCGGCAAATTGTAAAGAAAAGATTGAAACAACTCTGCTAAAAATTACATATCAATACAAAACACTTAGTATATGCTGCACACATCCATATTACTAAGTTGCATATTATTCACATTTAGCACCCTATAAAAACCCATTCCATCATAAAAATAACCAATTTCGAACAGAATGAGCTTCTTGGCAATTGATTATGCGGTGGTACTCTGATCTTTGTCAACGTTGATAAGTTCCTTACTGCNGCGCTTGAGAAACCGTTCCATAATTGTTGCTTGCTTTTGTATTTTAAGTTTTTTTTTCAATTCAGCTGCTTCTTTCTCATGCCGTTGTTGGTCTTTTTTTGCTTGCATTTCTTGCTTTTTAAGCTGTTTCTTAAATTCATCCCTCTCTTTCTCAAGACGTTTTTCCTCTGCTGCAGCTTCGTTTTGGAGCCTCCTTAACTCTTTTTCCTGCAAAGAATGGAGAATTTTAATTTTGGAAGAATCTACAAGCACGCTTTGGGTGTTAAACAACTATTAATGATAAAAACATATTTTAAAAGGAAAAAAGACTAGAAAAGTTATTTAGTAGATACAGTTAGCTTGCATATTCAAATTTAAGCTCACAGACTTCATTTTTGACAAAAAAAATTTGCAGAACAAAGATTTCAATTAACATCCTTCTATTTAGAGAAGCAGCAAAATATATGTTTTCAGATATAAAGCTTTACGTACAGACCACTCAATTCCTTTGCTTTTACATATCTAACACCTGAACTTCAATTTTTACATATGTCACCTTAACTGTTCTTGAAAAGGTGTATTCATTTTTTTTAAAGTTAAAATGGCTATACTTTATATGTAATATGACAGATTTGATGGTATAAATGTAAAAAATAAAGTTTAAAGGTAGACAAGTAATTACATAAGACTTTTGTGGAATATATGTAAATGCCCATTCAGATATCAATATCATCCTAAAATGTTCATTCAATTAGACCCATTTAACGGGTTATTAACTTATGCAGAAAGAGGCCTCCAAGAACAAACACTCAGTAGCATCTAGCTAGGCAAAAACATATTAGTAAAAGCAAAATGAAGAAAATTTCTCCACTTACAGCTTGTTGTTGCTGCTTCTGGATGTCTTGATCAAGTCTTTTCCTTTCCATCTCAGTAACATGTTCATTTCTCTCAAGTTCCTTGATCAGTTCTTTTTCTTTCAACTGGGCTTCTTTCTCAGCCCTATATTTATAGAATGTATAATAATAGTAATTAATCATAAATGAAGGGGATTTATGCAATAAGATGAATGCATTAAGAAAAATGGATCAATCTTTCATACATCTCAGCACTACATTTTTGCTTCTGTTTTTCAACCAACGAACATATGTTTGACAAATTCATTGCTTTCCGAAGACGCCTCGCAGCTTCCTTATACAAATCACCCAGGTGGCTTTCATCAGACNCTCAGCAGTACATTTTTGCTTCTGTTTTTCAACCAACGAACATATGTTTGACAAATTCATTGCTTTCCGAAGCCGCCTCGCAGCTTCCTTTGACAAATCACCTAGGTGGCTTTCATCAGAATGAACAGACAAAGATGAAATTGTAACTGCAATAAGTAGGAAAGAAAGAAATCAGTACAAAATGCCGGTCAAACCGCCAATTTCAGCAATCAAAACATGAAAAACAATCCAGTGAAGAAAGAGCAACATGTAAATTTTAAGCAATTAAAATTTAGGGAAAATTTATATACATAACAAACAATTCTTATGTATTTACATATTTAAAACCTACAATTCGATATTTACACTTACAACACTTTGGCGTCATAAACCTGTGCATGAAAAAATAAATCACTTCTAAAAAATTAATAATGGTGGTATTTTTCATATGATGTTATAACTTGAGTTTTAAATGTAAATGTGAAAGTTTAGTTGTTAGATATGTAAATACATAAGGATTGTGTGATATGTATTTAANGTAAATTTTAAGCAATTAAAATTTAGGGAAAATTTATATACATAACAAACAATTCTTATGCATTTACATATTTAACACCTACAGTTCGATATTTACAATTACAACACTTTGGCATCATAAACCTATGCATGAAAAAATAAACCACTTCTAAAAAATTAATAATGGAAATATTTTTCATATGATGTTATAACTTGGATTTTAAATGTAAATGTGAAAGCTTAGTTGTTAGATATGCAAATACATAAGGATTGTGTAATATGTATTGACATGCCCCGAGAATTTGTACTGTGATCTTTCAACAGATCAAGTAAAATTGTTATTATCCTATTAGAGGAGGATGAGAGCTTAAGTGCTCTAAAATAAAACACGTTTAACACCATTTCAAAGAAAATTGACCCAAATAAAAAAGAAAAAAAAAGGATATGTTTGAGATGATGCTTATTTTCCACAAACCACTCAAAAAGAAAGTACGAAAAATATTACAAAATATGACATCAGTAAGAAACTGTTATAGACCAATTTAGCTTTGAATTATGTGGTGAGGTTAATTAGCTGTAACTTATTTTCTTTAAAGAACGCCGTAATACTAATCAAAAATCAAATTTGAACTCCTTTATGAATGTAAGGGAAGTGTTATGATTCTTTGTTCATCTAAATTCAATCCTCAATTCAACTCATCCAAGGCTATCACTAGCAGTGACGGTTATGTAAACTAGAAACATGCTTCTCTTAATTTTTCCAATAAAAATACAAAGATAGTTTTTTTTTTCTTAACAACCTGATATTACGAAAAAAAATTGGCTCAATGTAGAAAGCAAACAGATTCAGCAAAATATGCTCAATATGAAGTAGCAAAATCCTCAAATCATTTATGCATTGTTCCTTCTGCTCGCACTTGTTGACTCACTAGGGAAGACAACTAAGAAAAAGCTAGATAATATGCGTGGAGAGAAAGGAGATCAAACAATTGAAGCTCTCAAAATCGAGACGAAAGTTTTTTTTTGGGCATTCACATGTGTAGCACACAATTCTTATGTATTTGCATATTTCACATCTAAACTTTCATATTTACAAACATAGCACCCCAATTTTTAATATTACATAAAAAATAACAATACTACCACTTTTTAAAGGTAAAATACACATTTTAATGCATAGGTTTAAAGCACCAGCGTTATGTGTGTAAAATATAAAAGTTTAGGTTTGAGATAAATAAATACATAGGAACTGTGTACTACGTATGTAAATTTCCTTTTTTTTTTTTCTTTTGGGTATGTGTAATTTTCAATTTGCAGGTTCTCAAGTAAATAATTGCATGGAGATGTTAATTCTTACTGAAATGATATCATAAGAGTAGTATAGCTCAAAAATTCTCACTTGAAAGTGCAGAAATCCTTTCATGAATCTTTTTCCGACAAAGACGACGATCACGGAAAAATCCAAGTTGATTTCTGGGCAAAAGCTTCATTTCCCTGGTCTGCAAATGAGACATTTAGAGCTCAACATTAATACATAATTCAATAAAAATAATACNCCCCTCCCCCCAAAACTAAAATAAACTGATGAATGATTTGATACTTTTATAGGGTTTGAGACTAAAATGAAGCATATAAATAACCAAATGACAATTTTAACACTCTACTCGATTAAAATTTAGCCAAATCAAGAACCTTTGAATGACTATCGAAAGAGCACCAACAAAATTTAGCACCAGATAGTAAGCTGAGTTTCTTCAAACAATAAAAATATACCCATGCTTGCAAAAGTGGTAAGCAGTGTTGATTTGAAGCATATAATGCTAAGAGCATAAAGAGCCCAATAGAAAAGCAGGTTGCTTCTACATAAATGNCGCCGCTTTCCATGCAAGCCTTTTTCCTCTTCCTCTGAGTTTTCTGATTCAAAGTGCCTTTTGCGTCTGAGTTGAGGGTGGTAGGTTCTCCTGCTGGAAAACTATCCATATTACCACGANCATATATTTCCTCCACCAATGCTGAAAAAGAAAGGCTGCTCTCCTCCAGCATGCAGGCAACTGCTGAATTTAGAGAAGTAAAATGCCCCTCGTCAAGCTGAAGCTTGCAGGAAGAAACCTCTTTGTAGAATTCAAACAGTCCATCAAGCTCATGTTGGCATTCTTTGATGAAAGCCAAATTTTTCTCGTGAATGACGCCGCTTTCCATGCAAGCCTTTTTCCTCTTCCTCTGAGTTTTCTGATTCAAAGTGCCTTTTGCGTCTGAGTCGAGGGTGGTAGGTTCTCCTGCAGGAAAATTATCCATATTACCACCCAGTTGAGGCATTTCCGCTCCGCCCTCTGCACCATTACCCACAGATTGATCTGACATTTGAAACATCTTAATGGGAGAGATACAGCGGTATCCAAGGACTGATCCTTACGAAATTCCTCGCCACAACTCCAAATAAAAGCGCCTCTGAGTTGATTTTCGGTGCCCAACAAAAAATATCTCCGTCGTTGCAAATAGGTGTCGAAAAATTTGTCCTTCACCAGGGTTTCGAATTTCAGAAAGTGAGACACACCCTCTGGAACCAGCTGCTTCAAAATCTTAGCCTGCCTCAGTGAAGAAACCAACTACCTTGATCGAAAAAATTTCAGACAACAAAATCAGATAATAAATTCGATTAAAATATGCAATCTTTAAGAACTGTTTGGTAGCCGGTTCTAAGCAGGATTTACGCATTTAAGCTGAATCCTGCCAAACGGCAAAAAAATGCATCCGTAAATCCTGAGCTCCCGTAAATCCCAAAATGACGCCGATTCGCGAAAAATCCGGGATTTACGAAATCCTGTGAATCGGCGGATTTTAGTAAAACCGGGACGAGCGAAGAGGAAGAATGGCTGTTAGCAGGCTTACTTCCCTCAATGGTTTCTGGTAGGAGCGGAGAGGAAGGATGACAAAGAAGGGAGTTTCGATGGTCTCTGTAAGCCTCGATCCCGATGTTTCCTTCCCAGCTAGCTCTAATGGCGACTGTATCGCGAAGGTTACTTCACGAAGGCGGTGATTTTGGGCGAAATCAGTGGGGAGAGTGGCATAAACAAGGGTTTTGAGCAGGGGTGGGAAGTTTGGGCAAAACATGGAGAGCAGGAGGATGTCGGAGAGGGTTTCGGGCAGAGAGGGGAATAGGAATGGGGAGGTTTTAAGGTCTGTTTCAGAAGTCGTAAGCCCATTTCGGTCGGCTTCTCCTCAAATCAAGCTAAAAGGAAGCAAGCAAAAGAATGTAGAACAAGGATCTTACCTTGTAAGAAGATTTCTGATCCGCGAAACAATCGGAAGCCCTTCACTAAGCTTGAGCCCTGGATTAGGGATCCTCTCTTTTCATTAACAGAGCTTGGAAAAAGGCGACGGTAGGACGAAAATATCAGCAAAGTTCGATCTGACGGCTGGTGAGAGCGAAAAATCGCTGAGGATAGTGCATTTGAGTGTCAGCCGTCCGATTACAAGGAAAAGAAATGCGGCGCCAGTAGCATTTTTGCGCGAAATGTTCTTCCCGCCAATTAGAGAAGTTTTGGCTCCACTTCTCCGGCCAGAAATATATGACGGATGGGCTGCGCACCACTTCGGAAGTGTCAATTCTGGCTAAAAATTTTCTAGGGAGAAATTTTTAATGTGGGCCGTGGACCTATACCAAATAATATGCTGTGCTCGTCTAAAAAATATTATAGTAAAATTAATTTCGAATTAATTTTTACGGTTCTACTTCAATAATTCTAAAAATAATATAGTGGAGGTTATTTCAAGGTTATTTTTGAGTTATTTTGTGGTCCCAAATAACACTGCAGAGATTATTTCGAGAGTATTGAAGTGAAACCGCATAGATTATTTCGGAGTTATTCTTAAGTTATTTTGGGGTTATTGAAGTATAATATATGAGTTTCTCTTCAATAGCTTCGAAATAACATCCACGGTTACACTTTAATAATTCTAAAATAGCCTCTGTGATGTAGCACGCTGTCAATCCTAAAATAGTCTCCGCGATGTAACACACATGACATCATATATTGGAATTCGCGTGTAGATCTATGTCCGAAGTCACGACAGAAAATTTTTCCTCTCATGCCCTACTTAATTATTGTTATAATTTATTAAACCTTTTTTTAATGTTAAGCTTTTGAGAATATAAATTTGTGAGATTTTAATTGATAATGCTCATTAAATATTTCAAATTTTTTCATATAATAGTTGGAATTCAAATATATCATGTAGATCACACCCAAGGTATAGAGCGCTGAATAGACTACAGAGAAAGAAATTAATTTGATGGAGTCACTTAATTAGTATTTTCCTCTATAAATGACCCCTACTAATAGGTTTTAGAGATATCTAGTTTAAAATTACATATTTATCCCTGTTTTGATAAGGAAATTATAAGTATTATTACACATTTTTCATAATTGTAACCAACTCTGACACTTTCATATTCGTAATTGCTATTAGCATTGTTTCAAATTAGTAACTGCTTGAAGAAGAGCATATGATAACACAATAACCTTATCAACAGTCGGGCTTTTCCAGGGAATCTCGAGTAGAGGCCTCCTATTGTTACAGTCAACTTGGGGTGTCAGACAGAGGGTGTGCCACCATAATCTATCGGGCAACTCCACTTGGAATTCTCAGAGGATCAGAAAGGTGTCTTATGGGGGCCCTTTGGCCATTTAATGAGTTTCAAAATCAGCTGAGGAACTGGTCCTGGACGACTATCGCTCGGATTGGGCTCCTTTTATTTCTTCCTTTGTCAGTGCTTCCAGAACGCTTGGTGTTCCCATTTTTTAATTATCCAGATTCACTGTTCTCTGGTATTCATAAGCGATACCTATTGGATTTTCTGGTTATTTGTGCAACATATTCTTATGTATGTATTAAGTTTCTCGATTATCTTACTTTTTGAAAGTAATTGGTTTGATAATAATAAGAAAATTAAATGTAAAAATTGATTTATTTATTGCGTAATAAGTATTTGTAATAATAAAACTTCCTGGATTTTCACACCCACATTTTCTATAAATAGAACGGAGTTTGCACTTCTCCAATATTTTTCTCAATTTCCCGCTCTTAAGTCGGTTTTTATACTTATGTTGAGTAGCAAGAAATCATCTATTAGTGCGATAAATAATGCGGCCATGATGAAGGCCTTCGAAATTTTGATTGAAAACTTTCACCCTCTCAAGCATGTAGGGGAGAAGAAGAAATAAAAGAGTGGTCGACCCGTAGTAAAGAAAAAAGTATAGGATGAGGGTCACCCAGTAGTAGCAAAGAGGCCATAGAGAGAAGTCAGGAGGTCAACACAAAGAGATCAGACAGAGGGAGCCGAACGGGGGGAGAGAACNTGCGGCCATGATGAAGGCCTTCGAAATTTTGATTGAAAACTTTCACCCTCTCAAGCATGTAGGGGAGAAGAAATAAAAGAGTGGTTGACCCGTGGTAAAGAAAAAAGCATAGGATGAGGGTCACCCAGTAGTAGCAAAGAGGTAGAGGCCATAGAGATAAGTCAGGCGGTCAACACAAAGAGATCAGACAGAGGGAGCCGAACGGGGGGAGAGAAGCAGGTTAAACAGATGACCCATATGAAACAAAGGGTGTGGGAACTGGAAGAAGCCATTGAGTCACCTAACTCGATGTCACTTCATTGTAAGTTGGGAGCAGGGAGGACATGCATGCCATTGGGTGTTTTGGCCCTTGCCGCAACACCGATTCCTGAATGACCAACTCAATGATTGGTCCATGTGGTTACAAAAACCTAGATCAAGCCTCATTGGGGTACAACTCCCTTTCCTTCAGTTTGTGAGACAAACTAAGCGGGTGTCTAACTCCTTCTTGGTGAGAGCTTCCAATCTTCTGAAATGAAGTGGATCATTGGTGCAAGAAAATTTGATTGTCTTTGATTTAGTAGATTTGCTCTTCTTTTTTCTGACATTTGATTATTATTTTTAGAGGATTCTATGTAGATCATCAAATTGTTGATGATAGGAGTCTACCATCTCCCGGCTACAGAGGCGGTCAAGGGGTTGTCAAACTGACAGCTCTCTGAGCAAGCATGACGATTCTCCGGACGAAGCTAATAGGGGTCTGAAAGGCTGGTTTGATCTTCCAGGTTCGAGCAAAAGAAGAAAGTATTGAAAGGTTAAATTTAGGGGGTGAGCCTTATATCATAGTCTTGTGAGTCGAGGTCTTGTATCGACCGAGGTGTCCGAAGACCCTAGTGTAAAATATTTACTATATTGAACAAATAAAAATTTAGTTTTACAAATTTTTAAGATCTTATATCATTTCCTTTTCTTAAAATTTGCACTAAGTTGATGTGAATTTTTGGAGATCAAGGTACAAATAAGTGGCGTTTCAAACTTCCTGAATACCTTATAAATAGAGGTTAAGAGTAAAAAAATGGTTCACACTTTTCACATTTTCCTTTTCCTTGCCCCTAGTCATCTCGTCTCTGCTTTGGGTCAATTTGCTTCTAGCAATTCTTATGGCTTCCAAGTATTCTCTGCAACTCTTCAGTTTAGTACCAGAGAGCGATCTTCCCTTATATCATTCGACGCGGAGCTACTGGAAGAGAGCTACAAGTATGAAAAAATCATAATACTTGAGGTAGTGGAGCAAGAGGTGCGGGCGATTTATGATTTTGAAAATGATCATATCTTCTACTGGGACCAGTTTTAATAAAGACTTTGACTGACATTCTATCACGAGATCTAGTTGATTTCAAATATTGTGAAAGTCATCCCAATGCAAATAAAATCAAATTCAATCACCCTAGTGATGACTTTTATTATCTACTTGCAATGAATCCCTTGATCACAAGAACTTTTATCGTACCGTTCTTCTTCAGACTGGAGCCTGAGCATTATTTTATTTATGGATTGACTCAGAAGTTTCATCAAGTCAACAACGCCGCCTAAAATTATGACGAAGTAAGTTAGCAGCTAAATGCAAGTATACATGTCGAGTACTAATGTGGTTAAAGAATACCACATATCGATCTCATAAGAAAAGTATTAAGAATTATTTTGAAAGATGAATCTATAGTTTGCTAAATTTTTAAGCCTAGTTTAGCATGATAAAAAACAAGAGATCGTTTTCAAAAATTCCACTTAAAAGCGAAAACAAAAGATAACATGTTTGGAAAAGCTGAAAAATAGTGGCAGATAAATCTACTTGTTCTTCAAGGTACGTGGGGCTCACACCTTTTTTGATTTAGGCAGTGCAGTGATTTGTGGTTTTGATAAACTTTCCCCAACATGATTGTTGTCAACAGTGAAATAAAGTCCTCCTTATGCCTATTTCTAAGTCAAAAGAAGGCTTGAATCCCTGAAGTTGAGGCTTCCTACAACATCTCGCAGAGTAGTTTTGATCCTCTTTCTAGATTGTAAAACTTAGATGCAATATGTGTATTATTTTCCAGATTATGTGGTTAACCATTTCGTTCCTCTTTACAACGGGTAGTATTCACAGATCACAAAATATGCTTGTTTCCGTTCATTTTCTCTTTTTATTTAAAAAGGAGTCGCCAGCTTGTCGATCGTCGTATAATTCCCCCATTCGAATAAATCTCCCTCCCAAACCATATAAATGATTTGAAGAGGAGATGAACCGAATAAGAATGAATATACGATAAAGTGACAAACAAGAGAAAAAGTAAAACGTGGAGAGTCTACGTGCGATAAACCTCGCAA
>JXCR01071752.1:7047-31945 GCA_002079205.1 Phalaenopsis hybrid cultivar | reverse complement strand
ATATATATATATATATATATATATATATATATATATATATATATATATATATATATATATATATATATATATATATATATATATATATATATATATAATATGTTATTTTAATGGGCATTTAAGTAGATACCATCCATTTCCTATATATTTAAATATCCAACACCTAAACTTTTCTTTTAAATTTATACAACTTAAATCTCTTATATCACATAAAATTAGCATTATATTAACTTTTAAAAAATGAAATACATATTTTCATGGATAAAACAATGTGACATATTGGTAAAAATTGAAGTTTAGGCATTCCATATGTAAATACATAGAAATTAAGCCGTATGTATGTAAATCTTTCTTTAAATACATGTAACATAATATACCTACAATGTGTTTCAATCAATAACAGTGATCGTCCATCATGATGTAGATAATTTCTTACCTGCGGATGATGGATGCAAGGTTGAGTCCCTACTCCATTTATCTTTCTAATTTTTTTTTTTAAAAGACTTATATACTACTCTATTCTTATGTATGTATATGTCTCATTCTCAAACTTAAATTTTTACATATATACCATCTTATATATATATATATAAATATTTATTTCACTTTTTTTAAAATTAAATTAGTAATGATTTAGATGTGATATTAAGATTGAATGATATAAACATAGAAAATCATTATGTTTCAGTTATGTTAATATGTAAGAATTATTTAAAGCATCATTACTTTTTCTTGTATACGTGTTTTTCGTGCTTTTCGAAAAGTAGGTTAGCAGCTTTTAGCGGTGTCTCCTAATTAATGCAATAATAATAAACTTGCAGTAGTCAAATTGATCGGTTCGATGAGACGGACTCAATGGTACCTAAGTTAGTCTAATCCGAGTCAGATCAAAACCCGAATCAAGTTGTTAAGCCTCTTTTGGAAACTTGGCAGATTTGAAGGTTAAACGAATTTCTATCATGACATGCTTACAATCTGATTGAGCGTGTTGGCAAGACGAATCTAACGAGCTCAAGATCGCTCAATTTTGACATCATTGAGGCAGTCAAATGTTTATTAAATATCGCCGATTCCAGCTATTGTAACCGCCTCTATCTGCCTCCAATCGCTGCCTTCTTTGTTACCTCTCGTCGTTGTCTCTGACACCTCCCGTTGCTGCAGCCTTTGGAACCTCCCGTCGTCGTAACATCCGACCAACTTGGTTGCCTCCGCATCGAGCCAACTCAGTCCGTTGTCACCACCTCTACCTCCACCTCCGGCCAACGTTAGCCAGTACAGCCACCAACCAACTCCAGCCGCCGCCTACGCCCATTTATGGCGGCCTACGCCCATGTATGGTCGCCCATGCCTCCTACTAACTTAAACCAACTCGGAGCATAGCCACTGCACACCAACTGTGGCCGTCACTGCCCTCCTGCAAATGCTTATCAGGATCTTTCATAATAATCTTATCCTTCTTCAGATTATCTTTCTTTTTTTATCTGCGTGTTTGATGAAGTCTCGTACAATGTTATGATTCTAAATAATTACTTTACCGCAAACCGTATGACACGTCAATTTATAATAATAATAATAATAATAATAATAATAATAATAATAATAATAAAATTTATTTGTTTAACCTATAAATTAAATATTTTATTGAATATTTTGTTGAATATTTTATTAAATATTTTAATAAATATAAGAAAAAATATTTGTTTAACCTGTAAATTAAATATATAATTTTATAAATTTTGTTATTAACTTATAAATCTTTTTTTATAAAAGAATGATAAAATTTTTAATTATAAATATTTTATTTAACATATTATTTAAAATACAAATCATTAACTAATATCAATTTATAATAATTTATTTTGAAAATCTATATAATTTATACTTTTAATTTTTAACATAGAAATATTATAAAATTGTTAAATAAATAATTTAGTTAAAAATTTTTAAAATTGGATATGTATTAACCTTTCATAAACCCACATTTTATAATTATATATATATATATATTTTATAAAACGTATATTACAGATACGTTTTTGCTTCTTCTCAAATTCATTTTAATCGGGCTCCTAATCCAAAATTAATACATCTATGTGTTCCTTTTTATAATTTCTCTCAAATTAATGCAATAACAAATTGGTACATGAGTAATTTAAATAATTACATATTATACTATAGGGTTATTTATATGTTTGTTCGTAACCCTATATGGGATTCTGAATCTTGTATTCTGTACTCTTTTCTGAATATTGAAAGGGAAGTCACCGCTCTACTCCCGAGGACGTACGTATCTTTGTCGAACCTCATAAATCTCTGTGTGTTCTTCTGGATTTGTGTTGATTCTTGTTTTTCTTCACCCTAATTTCTCAACAATTCTTATTTATTTACATATATGACACTTAAACTTTCATATTTATATACACAACACTCTAATTTCTAATATCTCATAAAAAAATAACATTGTTACTAACTTTTTAAAAGTGAAATACATCTTTTCATGTAAAAGCTTATGACGCCAAAGTGTTATAAATGTCAGTATGAAAGTTTAGTGGATGTAAATACAAAAAAATTGAGTGGTATATATGTAAATCTTAAAAAAAAAAGGAGTAAAATTGTTATTATTGCATAGTCATTATTCGTTTGATCCATTTATATCCCGAGCTATTATTTGATTATCAAATAATATTATTTATATCAATTATTAATACTCGCCTTTAAATTTCAAATATTTTAATTTTGCTAAAATGTTTTTGGGTTGCTCAACTAAGGCTCCGTGTAGGGTAGCTTATTTGGTGTAGTGGGTCATTTTGAAAACGCACAAGATTTGTTTTGGTAAACTATGGTTTGGCAGCTTATGCGTTTTCAAAACGCTTAAAACAACATTTTCGCACTGGATTTATCTAGGTGTGGTGACAATTTTCTGGTTGCGGTTTGACCTTTCAAAAAAATAAAAACTAGCAATAGTCCCCGCACCTAGTTTATCAGCAGATTATTTTTAATCAGCTTATCAGCCAATTATTCAAATAAATTGTAGCTGCCCCAAATATACCCTAAATTAAGAGGTAAGTGCGATCATCTTTATGTTGTTTACTTATTTATTTTTACATAAATTTTTAACAATTACAATATAAAGAAATTAATTATGTTCGTAAATGTTTTTTATATATTTACCAATTTTTAAATACACAATTCTCGGAACGTACGACCAGAGAGAAATCATTGGCTAATTGGAAAAAAGATTTTGCCATTCTTTTGTTGGGTTTAATGAGGAGAAAGTGAGATATTTAGCGGTGAAAAGATAAATAAGTTGTCTTGTCAACTAGTGAAAGGCATGCTAAGTTTTAATGATGAAAAAGATTAGAGAGAAGTGTGGGATCAAGGCTTTAATATCATGATATAAATCATAAAAGACATTTTTTTTATTTGATTGACTATGATATTAACTTGTCAACAAATGGACAAAATAAACCTTTAATAAAAGAAAGCACAATATAATTGAATATTTTCAATAATGAAAGTAAGATCATATTGTGTGGGTAGTAAAGTGATTATTTAGTGGCATAGTGTTGTACGAATGCATCACACACATATATAGTAGAAATAATAGAAAGATGCATTATGAATTTTTATGTGAAAAGCCCGAAAGGAAAAATTGTCATAGGGTCTAGCCCAATTAAAATGATCTACTATTAGTTTGCAAATAAAAATATAAGCCCTTGTTCTACAACCGGAAAAATGTTTACATTTCCTCCAAGTATTTTTAGTTCACAGAAAATTTTATTATACATTGATCTGGTGCAATTGCTAGTAGGAGTTATCGATGGAGATGTGGCGTACGTCGTGCCCCATATTCGGGCAACATCATTGTACGATATTCAGAACACCGCTCTGCTTCGCAAGGTGGTTCATTATTTTGCAAGTACGTCATTACTCTGCACAATGCTTCATTGCAAAGTACGTCGATACACCATATGGTCCATTGATAACAACGATGAGGGGGCGGCTAGTAATGGTCGACGGCGGCTGGCGACCGATGGTTTATGGAGTTTGGGTGCTACGAAGGCAGGAAGCAATTGTAGGGCCATCAATTCAGAACAACTTTGAAAATTGGCTCCTTCTCCTCTTGATTCGACTAAAGTTCTAGCTCCCTCCATGAGGGAGTAGGGATCTACTAATAGATTATGGAAGTGACATCTCTTAAAAATAAGGTAAGAATTTGAACCACTCAATCAAATGGTCTAAAATGATTCCTTTAATCGGACGACATTTTATGAACATTTAAGTGTCCTAACAAAGTTGGAATTGAGTGATCTTAGGTTCATTCGATTCATATTATTGATGCCTTTGGTTTGATTATAAGCTTTTCATATTTATAATTCATTTGATATCTAATTAACCACCAAATTCTTCCAATGATAGTTTAATGGCTTGATTTGAGGGGTTGATTTGATTCAAATTGGACCAATTTTGGTGTTGTTGGGTTCATCTCATCGAGCTAGTCAGTTTGATTATAAGTTTATTGAAATAAGAGATCTTAATAATTTTTAATTTAAATCAAAATAAATCTAACTCTAAAAAATCTCATGATTAGTGTGAACTGATAAATTTGTTGATGATGCATTAGTTGAAGATGAGCTATACCTGGAGCCAGTTCAGAAAGACATTGAGCCAATTTTCAAAGTTGTTCTGGACCGAAGGTCCGACAATCACTTCCATTTTCTGTAGTTGTCAACCACTGCACGACCATCGTCGACAACCATTTTTCGGCCACTGTTGATAACTGTTAACCGCCCCCTCCTCATCATCATTATTGAACCATGCAAATGAACGATCTAATTTGAAATGAAGCATTGTATGGAGTAATGATGTACATTGTAGAGTAATGAAGCACTATGCATAACAACACATTGCCTTGAATATCATACAATGACACCCCCCAACACAACATAACCCACATCTCCCTCGATANGACCCCCCCCCCCCCCGCCCCGAACACAACATAACCCACATCTCCCTCGATAACTCTTGTTGACCTCAATTTTGGTGACTTATTTCTTTCTATTTAGTACTTAGGATTTAGCCATATAACTTTCCTTTTGATTTTCCTAGAAGAATAGAGATGGAACCCACCTACATAGAAATTCAAACCACTTCACTTATCTTTTTGGAACCCAAATGGATGGTCATGAACCTCCAGCACTTGGAAGGTTGAGACCAACATGTGAGGATTCAAGGATGAGTCCCCATAGAACTGTTGAACTTAGAGCAGCCCTGGGTGGCTAGGGTTTGGTCTCTCACACACTCAAGCACATTACAATTCCTCACTTATCCTAAAACCCCAAAATTACACTCATTGAACCCATTCCCTTCGCTCTTTTGGAAACACATGTGGGTGGTCTACAAGCTCTTAACCCTTTTGCTAGGGTAGCTAGGGCCAACACATAGAGGAGCCAAAATGGGTTTCCCCTTCGTTCCATGGATCAAAATAGGTGATCATCATGATTGGCATATCCACTGGCCTTCAATTCCACCTAAGCAGCAAATTTTATCTTTTTAACCCCTTGTCGGCGCTATTTTTGGTTGGAGGGGAGTTGCCCGTAAGAAGTTGTCAGTCGCCGGAATCGAAATCCCGTCGCTCGCTTTGGAAGGACGTTTAAATATGAAATCAAACTATCCCATATTTTTCATAATTTAAATGAAAGAGCATTGTACCTCAAATCATGTATCTATCCCGAATGATAAACACAAGACTTGAGGATGAGACTCGATCAAATAAATTAAGGAAAATATGACGTCCGTCTGGTCTGCAAAACCTTTATATTTGCCGACAAGTTCCCATATTTAATATAAAGAATTAAATAGGGTTTATATTAAGCTGGGTTCAGACATGCTTCCTGTAAGGGCAAGCCCTATAGTTAATTACATCTTAAATGACAAAATGGTTCGGACATGCTTCCTATAAGGGCAAGCCCCTATAGTTAATTACATATTAAATGACCAAAGTACCTAAGAAGACTCTCGATAAAAATCAAGGAATATTATCTTCAAGGAATTTCAAAGGGTAGGACTCTTCAATGAGATCGGACGTAGAGGTGTGAAAAGGGAATTAGTTCAAATTTGGAACATTTTATTGTAGAGTTCAAAGGAGGAAGAACTAGAGGATATCATGGATCCAGAGGTGAACCCCAGTGACTTCCCAAGCTATCCTAATGTTTGGCTTCAGGTTTGAGGAGAGATATTTAGGTGTTTCATCCTGCCAATTTTATTAGTTAGGGCTTACATTCGTGTGAAACGATTACACAAATAGTCTGGAAGATATGAAAATTTAAGTCGTGACAAACGACAACCTCAGAATCTTAAGATGAGTTAGGGCTTATATTGTATAGCAGGGCTATGCAAAAGCCTAAAGATAAGATGAGGATTTACGTTGTAAGCAAGCAACCTCGAAGTCCTATGGCTTTGTTGTTTAAGTCTAAGGAAGGAAGATTGGTTTTGCTTGTTAGGGCTTAGATTGCACAGTAGAGCTGTACAAATGCCTAAAGATAAGGTGAGGATTTACGTTGCATAAGCATATATTATATAGCAGGGCTATACAAAGGCCTAAAGATAATGTGAGGATTTACGTTGCATAAGCAAAATGTATAACAGGGCTATGCAAAGGCCTAAAGATAAGGTGAGGATTTACGTTGCATAAGCAAGTGCCTTCGAAGTCCTATGGCTTTGTTGTTTAATTCTAAGGAAGGAAGATTGGTTTAGCTGGGGAAGATAGGTTTTGCTGTTGAAGATGGCCGCGCTGCCCACCATGCTAGCCCCAAGCTCCTTGCCGCGACGAGTTTGAGTTATCTAGTGTGTCAAGTTATAATGGCATGCTAGCTCCAAGCTCCTCGCCGCGATGAGTTTGAGTTTTCAAGTGTGTCAAGTTATAATGTCAAATCAGGTGGCCCTATGGTTGAAGTTCTTTAAATTTTATAGAGGGCATATTAAAGTTGATTAGAGCAACAGTGGGCCCTATGGTTGAAGTTCTTTAAATTTTATGAGGGCATATTAAAGTTGATTAGAGTGACACCAGTCCCTATGGTTGAAGTTCTTTAAATTTTATGAGGGCATATTAAAGTTGATTAGAGCGACACCAATTAGTATGTTTGAAGTTCTTTAAATTTTATGAGGGCATATTAAAGTTGATTAGAGCGACACCGGTTTGGGTACGGTTCCCTCGTTCCGGCACCACTATTTTCTATTGGATTCACTTAGTCCAAATGAACTTATTAAACTCAATTTAATGAATTCCATAATTTCATTTAAACGGTGGGAAGCCTAGTTAGCAACCGTAGGTTACCTCCTTTGAGTTCCATAATTTAATTTAAACCGTGGGAAGCCTTGTTAGCAACTGTAGGTTACCTCCTCTGAGGGATTCCCGATCATTCGATAGAGACGTCTTAATTTAGTTGAAGTTGTAGTTTTATGTGATGTTTGTAATTTAATTTTGAGCTGTTTTACATTTTGAATGTTGTGGGGGTGAATTTTATCTTGGTTGATTTTAGTTATGGTTCTGGTTATGTGGCTTTCTTAATGATTTTAGTTTTCATGCAGCGTGACATCATTGTTTAGCATGTAAATGTGCAGGTATAAAAGTACAGTATGAAAGTACAAGAAAGACAATGCTGAAAACTATAAAAGTTTACCTACGAGTCTTCTCGTTCCACCACCTGAAACTTAAAATGCATGTTAAGATAGTTTATGAAGAGCAGGCATGGAACATGTAAGGAAAAGGCAGAAGAAAGACGGTACTATAAACTGTAAAAGCGTACCTGGCGAATTCTCGTTCCACCACCTGAAACTTAAAATGCATGTTAAGGCAGTTTATGAAGAGCAGGAAAGTACGTTCCACCACCTGAAACTTAAAATGCATGTTAAGGAAATTTATGAAGAGCAGAAAAGGTAAGTTCTGGTGGTTCCACCACCTGAAACTTAAAATGCATGTTAAGGTAGTTTATGAAGAGCAGGAAAGGTAAAGTTTTGGTAATTTTCCTAACCCTATGTCATATCTTGGCGGGTCCCTATTTGATCAATTAAGGATGACTTTATCAAGCAAGACATATTAAGTTTAGTAGATCTCTGAGGTATCCAACAGATCTAGAGAAAGAAGCAGGTCCATGCTACTTTCTCGCTGTCTGGTGGAAAATCTCGAGTTCCTTTAAACTTATTACGTTGCTTAATAATTCATCCTGTAAATACCCTTAATGCTCAATGAACATTGATGTCTTAATTATCCCTAAGAATATGGTAATTATCACTTGTGATTCAATTTAAGTATTATGTGGGTGAAGACCCTTAAACAGGCAAGTTAGTGTTGTTGGAACACTTAGCCAAATCTTAACCCTAATTTGGACTTAGTGGTGTTTCAAGGATGTTTGATTTAATTACGTTTATTTTTCTAATTCTCATTTAGTCAATTTTGATTTGGCCTAAGTCACCATTAAGCCCTTAAGACCTAAGTGAGTGTCTTAAGTAGTTTTGAAAAGATTAAGCTTTAAGTTGTCATGATTCATGATCAGGTGAGTGTCTTACTTAATTTTGAAAAGAGTTAAGCTTTAAGTGGTCATGATTCATGATTTGAATTTTATTTGAAAATCAAGATAGGGGTATTAAATTTATTAATTATTGACTTCAAAAGTCATATTTTATTTGAAAATCAAGATAGGGGTATTAAATTGATTAATTATTGACTTCAAAATTCATACGCCTAAGTCCAGGATCATTTAATTTTAATAAACTTCCAAATTTTAATAATTTAGAAATTTATTAACTTAATTAAGAAAGTGAGATTGGTTTCTCCTAATTAACCCCTTTGTGTTTCAAACATCAAATGAATTGATTAAGATCAGAGGTTACCTATTTCCCTCAAACCCCTTTGGGTTTCAAACATCAAATAAATTGATTAAGATTAGAGGTTACCCATTTTCCCTCCTTGTGAATTAAGCCTAAATGTTAATTAAGGCTAAATTTCCAAAATTACACATTTGCCCCTAAGGCTCTACACTTCATAATTTGTCAAATTCAATTCAAATGACTTTGAAATTTTTATCCTACCTCATTCATGCGTTTCATAATTTATCAAATTCAATTCAAATGACTTTGAAATTTTTATCCTACCTCATTCATGGGACAATTTGTCAAATTCAATTCAAATGACTTTGAAATTTTTATCCTACCTCATTCATGGGTCAACTAAGTTAATTAAGGATAAATTTCCAAAATTACACATTTGCCCCTAAGGCTCTAACACTTCATAAATAAAATTCAATTCAAATGACTTTGAAATTTTTATCCTACCTTATTCATGGGTCAATTGAGACATTCAATTCAAATGACTTTGAAATTTTTATCCTACCTCATTCATGGGTCAATTGAGACATCAGAGAAAACTTTGAAATTTTTATCCTACCTCATTCATGGGTCAATTAAGACATCAGAGGAGAAAATGTGATTTCTCAATGAAATTTTTATCCTACCTCATTCATGGGTTAATTAAGACATCAGAGGAGAAAATGTATGAAATTTTTATCCTACCTCATTCATGGGTCAATTAAGACATCAGAGGAGAAAATGTGATTTCTCAAATTTTTATCCTACCTCATTCATGGGTCAATTAAGACATCAAAGGAGAAAATGTGATTTTTCAGCCATGAGGCTCTAACACTTCATAATTTATCAAATTCAATTCAAATGACTTTAAAATTTTTATCTACTCATTCATGGGTCAATTAAGATGACTTTGAAGTTTTTATCCTACCTCATTCATGGGTCAATTAAAACATCAGAGGAGAAAATGTGATTTTTACAGATTTTAATTTAATTTATATAATTATTTTCATGCAAAAATAGGATTTTTCAAAGAAAATTCCTAACTTGACCAAGGTAAATTCTAATTAAAAATAGGATTTTTCAAAGAAAATTCCTAACTTGACCAAGGTAAATTCTAATCCCTTGAAATTTTTACTAGAGGTAGACCTAGACCAGATAAGCCTTTAGATTAAATTTCATAATTTTTTGAATTTCTGTGATTTATTAGAATTATTTTAAGTTCTGGGTTATTTAATAAAAATAAAATATTTTAAATGGTAAAAATTAGGTTTTTTATTTTTGAAAAATCTCCCAGAGGAGCAAATTTCATATTTTTTGGATTTTTTTTATTTATTGAAATTATTTTAGTGAAAAAACTCATTTTTAGCCCAATTTTATATTTTTTTTTTGATTTATTGGAATTATTTTAGTGAAAACTCATTTTTAGCCTTTTAAATAAAAATTATTTTTAAGCTTTGAAAATAAATATCTTTATTTAGAAAATCAGGAAAAATATTTTGATTGTTCCTAAGTGATTAGGATTTTTCTGATTTTTCTTTGATTTACTGGAATTTTTATAGTGAAAAACTCATTTTTAGCCTTTTCTAAAAAAGATTTCATATTTCTCAAATTTTTCTTTGATTTATTGGAATTATTTTAGTGAAAACTCATTTTTAGTCTTTAAAAGTTAAGCTTTGAAATTCAATATCTTTATTTAGAAAATCAGGAAAAATATTCTAATTGTTCCTAGGTGATTAGGAAGCAATTTAGAATATTTTCATGAATTTTATTATTTTTATGTTTTTTATGAATTTTTAATTATTTAAATATTTAAAATATGTTAAAAATCAAGTTTTTATCCTAAATATTATTTTTTTTATAAAATATCTTTGAACGCAGAAAACTCAAGAAACTAAGTTTCATAATTTTTTGAGTTATATTTTAATTTTTAAAAATCATTTAAGTGCCAAAAATGATGTTTATCTTTGAAAATCAATTTAAGCTATCAAATGAGCTCAAAATATTTTAAACTTTTTATGATGAGTTCACTGGATCATAAATCACAGTGAAGATAAAAAATTAAATCATTTAAATGTTTTTATTTTCTAAAATTAATTATCTTATTGATTTAGTGTTTGTAAAAGTTAAAGGTATTTTAAATGACTTGACCCACGAAATTATTTCCAAAAGCTTCTTTGGGACCTTCCAAAATTTTCTTAGAATTTTCTAATCAATATGCTAATTTTCATGATTATTTTAAAGAAATAATGTGCAAGATCTTGAAAAATATGGATATCTGTATAGGAACCTCCTCTGACTTTGAAAAATCAAAGGATGTTTCCCTTGATAGAGGCTATAACATGCCAAAGTTTCAAGCCAAGGTGATGTATCAATATACATGGAGAATCAAATGATCCCAAACAATGTTTAATTAATTAAAAATATTTAATGCATCAAATGAACTTGAAATTATTTCCACATTATTCTCCTCTGTCACTGAGCAAGAGGGTATTTTTATTTTATTTTTGTGATTTTCCTACACAAAGTTTTAGATTTTCTAAGTTAGCGGTATTTAAATAAATAGAAAAAAGCCCTACTTTTCTATTTAAACCGCGCGTGCCACGTCATCCTAGGCTCTGAAGGCATGCGTGACGCGCTCTGGTTGGACGCCGCCGTCCACATAGCTTGATGACTCAGCCCGCTGTTTATATCCCGAAGCATCGTCTGGCTCGATCTCCTCTGTCTGTTTGATACACGCGCGATCAGACGGTGCGTGGTCATCATCCCCAATGGCTTAGGCCGAGAGCCGTCCACCTTCAAGCCTTAAGATCTCTCTCATTTTTGAACTAAATTAAGTGATTTTTTTTTTAAAATGCTCACCTTAGTGAGACGAACATATCCATATGGCTAATGTGTCATGAAATTAAGCTCAAGTAAATAGAGAATCAAAATAGGCTCGGGAGGGGGAGAAGTTTTATACCTTTGCTCTAAGAAGGGAGGCTTCAATTAGAGGTGTTTGACACATTTTTTGGGGGTCCAAGGAGGCTAGGGATTGAGTCCCTGGTCTTGGTGTAAGGCCTAAGTATGAATTCGACTAAGCTAAATTTCAGGTGTTGGTCTAGAGTTATGGTTTAGGCTATTTCGGAGGGTAATTTGATGGGGCTTTGTCTTCTCTTGCTGTTGTGAAGATGTGGGGACAAGCAATTGAAGTTTGGTGGAGTTTTGAGAGATATTCTGTTTCTGCCCTAATTTTTAAGCTCAAAATTAGGGTTGTACAGGGGGAATCAAAACAGTGGGGTGATTAGAATGGGCTGTGGAGATCTCAAGGAAGCTCTGTGAGTAATTTGGGAGGCTCTCTTTGAGAAAAATTTAACACACCTCTCATGGTCGTGGAGGTGAGTTTTTATAAAACTGGCAATGGGGAGGCTCTCAGGGCACAAGTTTGGGTGCATTGTGGTGCTTAGGTGGAAGGCAAATGAGCTCTTCAATTTGATTTGGATGAACTGGCCTCTATGTTTGATTTGGGTGAGGTTCCTTGGGGGTGGCTCTCTGTTTTGAGCTTTTCTAGCCACTAGACTGGCCGGTCGGCCCAGGGGGAGGTGGCTAGGAGCTCAGGGAACCCAGAGGAATCCATCACAGCAATTTAATGCATTTGATTTGGGTGAGGTGCCATGAGAGTGGCTCTTGGTTTTGGGCTTTTCTGACCACTAAACTTGCCGGCTGTCCAGGGGTAGGTGGGCTAGGAGCTCAGGGAACCCAGAGGAATCCATCACAACAATTTAATGCAAATGTGCTTTGATTTGGCAAAGATATCTTAAACATGTGTATTTTTGGGAATAAGATCCCTTAGTTTGGGGGAACTTTGGTCCATTGCTTGATTTAGGTGGTTTCATGGTGTTTAGACTGGTCACTAAGTCCAGCTAATGGCTGGGGTGGAGTTAATTTGGTGACTTTAGGGTGGTTAGGTCACATTTAGTGCATGGGTCCAAGTGGGTGCAAATGACCAAAACTTTGGGTTTGGGCTAGGTTAACCATGTAAATTGGCCCAAATAAATATTGAATTTGTTGTAGATGATCATAAGGAACAACTTTAGTGAAGAATGGAAGTGGTTTTGAGCACAATTGAAGGGTCAATTTGAGGGAATTTTGATTTTTAGTAAATTTGGTCATGATGGGCTAGGCTTGGGTCTAGCTTGGGTTAGCCTTGGGCTAAGTCCAAATTTATTGTTGTAAATGGTCAATAGGGACCTCATGAAGAGTTTTCAACATGAATTGGATGCCAGTTTGGAGGTTAAGGCAATCAATTGGGTGAAATTTGGGGACTTAGCCAATTTGGAGCTAAATTTGGGAATTTTGGATTTAAGCCAAAATCAATTGGATTTGAGGCTTCACCAAGGCCAATTTATGGTTTATTTTGATGTATAGGAATTTTATCAAGATTTTTCAACATTAATTTGGGTCAATTGACTAGGCTATGGGTTCAGTTTGGTGAGATTAGGTCATATGGTCAAAATTAGGGATTTAACCTAACAATTGGGCTCAAATCATGGACCAATTGAGCTTGGATTTGGTTTAGTTTGGTCATATAAAAAGTGTAATTTGAGTTTAGTATTGGAATTGGGGTCAATTGAGATCAAATTGATGGACATTTGAGTTGAATTTGAGGAATTTTGGGTCTTTAAAGGGTAATTTGGAGATTTTGGTTAAAAATGGTAAAATTTATCAAATTGAGTCATGTGGTAGTTAAGAGAAATGAAATTGGGAATATTTGAGATTTATTGGAATTTTATGGGAATTTTTGGAAATTTTGGAATTTTGAGCTATTGAGGGGTATTTTGGTAATTTGAGGGTGTTTTAGGGGTAAAGGGCCAAGATGAGTATTTTGGTAGAGTTGAGGTACCAACCATCACTAACAAGCCATTGACCAATGGAAACCCCATTTTGGGTCCTCTACATAGTGGTCTTAGCTAAACCATAGCCCTAGGGCTAGTAGGTTTAAGGGACCATCTACATGAGTATCCCAAAAGATCAAGGGATCTAGGCTAGAAATTTGAGTTCAGGGTTGTGAGTGATTGTGAGTGTAGATGAGTGTAGTGAGTGCTTTAGCTCCAGACCAACACCCACGGTTAAACCTAAGGTCCAGCAGTCCTAAAGGTGACTCATCTTGAGTTTCCCCCATAGTGCCCCCACCTACTAAGTGCTAGAGGTTAGGACCAATATGTGGAACTTCAAGTTGAGTAAAGAAGAGGGTAGAATTTCTAATGGTGAGGGTTCCATGTCTAGTTTTCTAAGAATAGTTAATAAGGAAGTCCTATGGCTAGACCTTAGGCTATTAATAAGGAAAAAACTAAACCTCAACCAAGAGTGAGGTCAACAAATGGACACCCAATAGGTGTGGTGTGCTGGGCAAGCACACCACGCGTATTGGCATTAACCAATGAGATCAACAAAAACTAATACAACTTCTAAGTCAACATACCCGAAAATATGTGTAGAGTTGTGTGTGATTTGTTTCCGCTGGGGAATTAGCAGGTGTGTGTTTGATTAAGTAAAGAAGTAGAGACTCTCGCTTGGGATTGGAGAGTGGACTTTGGTTTATGAAATTTCAAAGAATTCCAAAGGATGGGAGTCAGTGTAAAAGTGTTGACCCCGAGGTGGGAATTGAAATTCAGATATCAATTCAAAGAGAGAGAGAGAGAGTCGGAATGTAAGGACCAACCTCAAATGTAATGAATCAGAAATGTAGGACTGAGAATTGAAATGTATATCAATTCTCAAAAGAGAGTGTCGGAATGTAAGGACCGACCTTGAATGAAATGAATCAGAAATGTAGTACTGATTCGGAAATGAGAATTGAAATGTAGGTCAATTTACAAAAGAGAGTATCGGAATGTGAGGACCGACCTCGAATGTAATGAATCAGAAATGTAGGACTGATTCAGAAATGAGAATTGAAATGTAGGTCAATTTTAAAAAAAGAGTGTCAGAATGTAAGGACCAACCTCGAATGTATTGAATCAGAAATGTATGACATATTCAGAAATGAGAATTGAAATGTAGGTCAATTCTCGAAAGAAGGTGTCGGAATGTAAGGTTTCGGAAATGAGAATTGAAATGTAGGTCAATTCTCAAAAGAGAGTGTCGGAATGTAAGGACCGCCCTCAAATGTAATGAATCAAAAATGTAGGACTGAGAATTGAAATGTATATCATTTCTCAAAAGAGAGTGTTGGAATGTAAGAACCGACCTCGAATGTAATGAATCAGAAATGTAAGACTGATTCGGAAGTGAGAATTGAAATGTAGGTCAATTCTCAAAAGAAAAAGTCAAAATTTAGGTATCGACCTTGAAATGTGAGAATCAGGATTTAGGTACTGACTTAAAGACAAAAATTGAATTGTGGGTATCAATCCCGAGATGTGAGAATTGAAATGTAAGTATCAATTCGAAGATGTGAGAATTGAAATGTAAGTATCAATTCGAAGATGTGAGAATTGAAATTTAGGTATCAATTCGAAGATATGAGAATTGAAATGTAAGTATTAATTCCAAGATGTGAGAATTGAAATGTAAGTATCAATTCAAAGATTTGAGCATTGAAATGTAAGTATCAACTCGAAGATGTGAGAATTGAAATGTAAGTATCAATTCAATGATGTGAGAGTCGAAATTTAAGTATCGACCTCAAAATGTGAGAATTAGAATTTATGTACTGATTTGAAAATGAGAATTAAAATTTACAAAGCTTATGGTGTTGAATTTACAAAAGTGTATCGTATGGAAAGACTGATTTTGTAGAAGATTTGTAGAGCTTTGTGAGGTTTTGTGCAGAATGCAAAATTCTATGAGGATGTGAAGAGAGCTAAGGTAGAAAACGATGGTTGTGCTGTGCGCACAAAGAGTAGAAAATTCAAAAAATAGAAGCATCCACTCAACGGGTTCATTTTATTTTCTTGTTGTTTTTATTGCATCTAATTTTTTAAAATGTGATTTTAAAGTTTTAATTTTAATTGGTTGATTTTAAAAAGAAATTTGTTTTATTATTCACTCATTTATGATTATTTCTCATTTGTGTTTTATTTATTGTTGAAGATTTGTTGTTTCATTCTTTGTTCATTGAAATTCTGAACCATCACATGGTTCGCGGCTTTCATCCATCGCACAAATAGGCAACTAACAAAAAGGCACAATTTGAGAGAAATTTTCCATTAATTTGCCCCAAAAAGGGATGCCATAAATCAGACATAGGCTAATGCCTCAAAAGGTACATCATGTAATCCATGCTGAAATAAGTTGAGAATCATCTCATGATATGAATACACTGTAGACTGTATACATCAGATGCATGTCATGTTGTTATAAGAAAGAAAGTGAGCTCTCTGTACCAGGTTTGTTGAGCTCCTGATCAAACAGACCTTCTAAGTCATGCTCCATGATAAGAGTTTCCTTTCCATGTACTTAGAGGTACAACCTTCTCATAGCTCATATAGAAGTAACTCCTCAAATTCAGGGTCCTGCTGAAATCCATACGGTATTTTACTGTCATCCATTCTGCGAAAGGTTACAGACACCCTACAGTGTCGCACTCCTGGAATGCAGTGCTCGGCAATGTCTGCACCATTAATGAACCAACTGGAAGAGGAATCTCCACAGCTCCTTTGATTTCACCAGGGCAGACTAGATCGATTTCTTTTCCAAATAGAATATTGCTTTTACTCATGAACGAGACCGTGCAAAAAGGCCTCACAAAATCATAATGATCGATGTGTGGGGGAATGCAGTCACCTTCTTCATAAATGTTAATGATGCAACTATTGAAGATGCAAGTAGCAGGTAGAATATTCCACTTGACCATTCTCTTAATCATCCATTTTATCATCGGCGGTAACGGATCCACTTGGTTGTACCTGAAGATCTCAGGTGGATTCCCCTATCTATCGTTTGTGAAGTTGTAGCAACAACCACATTGGATGGTGATTCTTCCCTTTCCCCTCATCCATTTCTTCGGCTCGGAATATGTCCTCTCTATGAGAAGGCCCGCTCGACCTCTCTCTCTGAAATCAAAGATGCAGTCCAGAATACTCTTTTCATCACTCTCAGAGAAAACCTTGGTGTACAGCTCCAGACCTTCCAATATATTGACGAACTTTCCTTGAACTTCTTCATAGAACTCGAATTCTCTTTTATTTACTCTGCTTATCTTGTAGTATTCTACCATACCAGGAGTTGGCAGCTGCCGTGGGCGTTCCTTTCTTCGGGCCTCGACGGGAACCCAAACTGGTGTTGGTCGATTCGGAATATGAGATGCAACCTCTAGTGGGATGTATGATCCTGGGCTCCATGGTGCGTGCTCATCCGTCCCCAGTGGGACATATGGTTCATTTGTCGTAAGGTTTGGAGTCTGAGACTCGTTGGTGCTTGAAGTGTATTCTTCTAATATAATGAAACGTTGTAGATGCAGAACGTTGCAATCTGGGCATTCTATAAATGCGCCCGTGACTGATGTCCCCGGCTGGTACCTCAACGTTGCAAGTTGGGCAACCCTTGCATAAGATATATGGAACTGGGAGCGCATATGATCCTGTCACAAATCCTGACTCTTCATCTGTAGTGGGCAGGCTGGCAGAAGTTTTTCAATCAAGTCAATTTCACCAAATTTGGTTCCTAAATTCTTCATGACATTCCTCTATACCAATTGGACCCATCAATAAATTTTTAAACCAAGCTCAAGTCAAGCCCAAATCCAATTTATTAGCCAAAAACCTAATTTTGAGCTTAAAATCCAAAATAATCTATACCTTTGAAATTAACCAAGCTTAATTATCTCCTACCCTAATTAGCATCCTAGGATGCTAATCAAATCAACCAAAGACCCAATTTTAAGCCATGGACCAAGGGTCCCTTGAATTATGCAAGCCTAGATAAGGTCTCTACCCCATGCCATCAGCCATAAAACCTCAAAGCTACTCACCATTAAACCTTCAATGACCTTCCTTGAGCCAGGTAACCACCTCCCTTGGCCTCACCGACCGGCTTAGGCACCAGAGAACCCAAAACAAAGAAGTTCATGCTTGGTTCTAACCAAAATTTCTACCCATCTAATGTCTCTCACTCCCGTTGATGAATTATGCCACTTGGCCCTCCACCTAAGCATCCTTCTCCATCCCCTAGCTTGGCCAATTAAGCCATATTTCTTGCTTTACTTAAACCAGCCCTCTCCCAGCCATGGAGAGAGTTCTACTAATTCCTTAGGGAGACTTCTCCAAATTGCTCTGTCGGCGCTATTTTTGGTTGGAGGAGTTGCCCGTAAGGATTTGTCGGTCACTGGAATCGAAATCTCGTCGCCCGCTTCGAAAGGATATTTTAATTTACATATATATTTAGTTTAGAAAAATATGAAATCAAATTGACCCCATATTTTTCATAGTTTAAATGAAAGAGCATTGTACCTCAAATCCTGAATCTATCCCAAAGGATAAACACAAAACTTTAGGCTGAGGCTCGATCAAATAAAGTAAGGAATATATGACATCTGTTTGGTCTGCGAAACCTCTATATTTGTCGACAAGTTCCCCTATTTAATATAAAGAATTAAATAGGGTTTATATTAAGCTGAGTTCGGACAAGCTTCCTATAAGGGCAAGCCCCTATAGTTAATTACATCTTAAATTACCAAAGTCACCTCGGACATGCTTCCTATAAGGGCAAGCCCCTATAGTTAATTACATCTTAAATGACCAAAGCGAACATGCTTCCTATAAGGGCAAGCCCCTATAGTTAATTACATCTTAAATGACCAAAGTCACCGGCTTCCTATAAGGGCAAGCCCATATAGTTAATTACATCTTAAATGACCAAAGTCACCTAAGAAACTATAAGGGCAAGCCCCTATAGTTAATTACATCTTAAATGACCAAAGTCACCTAAGAAGACTTTCGATAAAAATGAGGAAATATTATCTTCAATGAATTTCACAGGGTGGGAATCTTCAATGAGATCGAACGTAGAAGTGTGAAAGGGGATTGGCTCAAATTTGGAACATTTTATTGTAGAATCCAAAGAAAGAAGAACTAGGGGATGTCATGGATCTAGCAAATTTGGAACATTTTATTGTAGAATCCAAAGGAGGAAGAACTAAGGGATGTCATGGATCCAGAGGAGAACCCAAATTTGGAACATTTTATTATAGAATCCAAAGGAAGAAGAACTAGGGGATGTCATGGATCCAAAACATTTTATTGTAGAATCCAAAGGAGGAAGAACTAGGGGATGTCATGGATCCAGAGGAGAACTCAAAGGATAGGACTCTTCAATGAAATCGGACATAGAGGTGTGAAAGGGGATTGGTTCAAATTTGGAATTTTTATTGTAGAATCCAAAGGAGGAAGAACTAGGGGATGTCATGGATCCAGAGGAGAACCCCAGACTCTTCAACGAAATCGGACATAGAGGTGTGCAAGCGGATTGGTTCAAATTTGGAACATTTTATTAGAAATCGGACGTAGAGGTGTGAAAGGGGATTGGTTCAAATTTGGAACATTTTGTTGTAGAGTCTGGAAGAACTAGGGGATGTCATGGATCCAGAGGAGAACCTCGGTGACTTCCCAAGCTATCCTAGTGTTTGGCTTCAGTTTTGAGGAGAAAAAATTAAGTGTTTCATCCTGCCAATTTTATTAGTTAAGGCTTACATTCGTGTGAAATGATCACACAAATAGCCTGGAAGATGTGAGGATTTTGGTCGTGACAAATGATAACCTTTGAATCCTAAGACGAGTTAGGGCTTATATTGTATAACATGGCTATACAAAGGTCTAAAAATAAGGTGAGGATTTACGTTGCATAAGCAAGCAACCTCGAAGTCCTATTGCTTTTGTTGTTTATATATAAGGAAGGAAGATTGGTTTAGTTGAAAAAGAAAGGTTTTGTTGTTGAAGATGGTCATGCTGCCCACCATGCTAACTCCATGCTCCCTGCTGCGACGAGTTTGAGTTTTCTAGTGTGTCAAGTTATAATGTCAAATCAGGTGGCCCTATGGTTGAAGTTCTTTAAATTTTATGAGGGCATATTAAAGTTGATTAGAGCGACACCAGTTAGGATCCTACGGTTCCCTCGTTTCGACACCACTATTTTCTATTAGATTCACTTAGTCTAAATAAACTTACTAAACTCAACTTACTAAGTTCTATAATTTCATTTAGACCATGGGAAACCTCGTTAACAACCGTAGGTTACCTCCTTCGAGGGATAACCGATCATCCAATAGAGACATCTTAATTTAGTTGTAATTATAGTTTTGTGTCATGTTTGTGATTAAATTTTGATTTGTTTTATATTTTGAATGTTCTGGCGGTGAATTTTATCTTGGTTGATTTTAGTTTTGATTTTGGTTTTGATTTTGTGGCTATCCTAATAGTTTTTAGTTTTCGTGCAGGGTAGCATCGTTGTTTAGCATGCAAGTTTGCAGGTATAAAAGCTTAATATGAAAGTACAAGAAAGACAACGCTGAAAACTGTAAAAGTGTGCCTGGCGAGTCTTCTTGTTCCACCACCTGAAACTTAAAAGGCATGTTAAGACAGTTTAGAAGTAAAATTTTGATAGTTTTCCTAACCTTATGTCATATCTTGGTGGGTCCTTAGGAATTTAATTAAGGATGATTTTGTCAAGCAAAACATATTAAGTTTAGTAGATCTTCAAGATATTCAACAGATCTAGAGAAAGAAGCAGGTCCGTGCTACTCTCTAGCTGCTTGGTGGAAAATCTCGAGTTCTTTTAAACTTATTATGTTGCTTAATAAGTCATCATGTAAATACCCTTAATGCTCAGTGAGCACTGATGTCTCAATTATCACTAAGAATAGATTAATTATCACTTGTGATTCAATTTAAGATTTATGTGGGTGAAGACCCTTAAAGAGGCAAGTTAGTGTTGTTGGAAGACTTAGCCAAATTTTAACCCTAATTGGGTTTGTAATGTTTGAAAGATGTTTTAATTTTCAATGATATTTACTTTTTTAATCCTCATTTAAATGAAACTAGATTTTTCCTAAGTCACTACTAAGCCCTTAAGACCTAGGTGAGCGTCTTAATTACTTTTGAAAAGGTTAGGCTTTAGNACCCCTTGTGTTTCAAACATCAAATAAATTGATTAAGATCAGAGGTTACCCATTTTTCTTCTTGAATTAAGCTTAAATGTTAATTAAGGCTAAATTTCTAAAATTACACATGTGCCCCTAAGGCTCTAACACTTCATAATTTATCAAATTTAATTCAAATGACTTTCAAATTTTTATTCTATCTCATTCATGGGTCAATTAAGACATCAGAAGAGAAAATGTGATTTTTCAAAAATTAATTTATTTTATATATTTATTTTCATACAAAAATAGGATTTTTCAAAGAAAATTCTTAACTTTACCAAGGTAAATCCTAATTACTTGAAATTTTTACTGGAGGTATTTTTAGACAAGAGAAGCCTTTGGACCAAATTTGATGATTTTTTGAATTTAATCTGAATTTTAAGAATTATTGTAATNTTGATTAATTATTGACTTTAAAAGTCATACCCCTAAGTCCTGGGTTCATTTTATTTTAATAAACTTCCAAATGTTACTAATTTAGAAATCTATTAACTCATTTTTTTAATTAAGAAAGTGAGGCTGGTTTCTACCAATTTACCCCTTGTGTTTCAAACATCCAAATTAAGATCAGAGGTTACCCATTTCCCTCCTTAAATTAAGCCTAAATGANTTGATTAATTATTGACTTCAAAAGTCATACCCCTAAGTCTAGGATTATTTAATTTTAATAAACTTCCAAATTCTTAATGATTTAGAAATTTATTAACTTGTCTTTTTAATGAGGAAAGTGAGATTGATTTCTACCAATTAACCCCTTGTGTTTCAGCATCAGAAAAATTGATAAGATCAGAGGTTACCCACTCCCCTCCTTGACTTAAGCCTAAATGATAATTAAGGCTAAATTTCCAAGATTACACATTTGCCCCTAAGGCTCTAACACTTCATAATTTGTAAAATACAATTCAAATAACTTTGTATTTTTTATCCTACCTCATTCATGGGTCAATTGGGACATCGGAAGAGAAAATGTGATTTTTTAAAATTTAATTAATTTATATAATTATTTTAATGCAAAATTATGATTTTTCAAAGAAAATTCCAAACTTGACCAAGGTCAATTCTAATCCCTTAAAATTTTTACCTGGAGGTAGACCTATACCAGAAAAGCCTTTAATCAAAATTTCATAAATGTTTGAAATCTCTGTGATTTATTTGAATTATTTTAAATTTCGGGTATTTAATAAAAATAAAATATTTTAGGTGGTGAAAATTAAGTTTTGTATTTTTGAAAAATCTACCTAAGGTCAAAGAACTCAGAGGAGCAAATTTTGTATTTTTTTTTTATTTTTCCTTGATTTATTGGAATTATTTTAGTGAAAACACATTTTTAGCCTTTTTTAAAAATTACTTTTAATCTTTGAAATTCAATATCTTTATTTAGAAAGTCAGGAAAATATTCTAATTGTTCCAAAGTGATTAGGGAGCAATTTAGAACATTTCCATGAGCTTTATAATTTTTGAGGTTTTTTTTATGAATTTTAAATTATTTTAAATATTTAAAATATGTTAAAAATCAAGTTTTAATTATATATATAAATTTATTTTTATAAAATATCCATGATCATAGAGAACATAAAAAATTAAGTTTCATAATTTCTTGAGTCTTTTTTCATTTTAAAAAAAAATCATTTAAGTGTCAAAAGTGGTATTTATCTTTGAAAATCAATTTAAGTTATCAAATGAACTCAAAACATTTTGAAATTTTTATGATGAGTTTTCTGGATCATAAACCAGTGGAGATCAAAAGTCAAGTCATTTAAATGTTTATATTTTCCAAAATTAATTATTTTAGTAATTTAGTGCTTGTAAAAATTAAGGATATTTTAAATGAATTGACCCATGAAATTATTTCTAAAAGCTTTTCTGGTCATTATGGACCTTCCAAAATTTTCATAGGATTTTCTAATCAGTGCTAATTTCCATGATTATTTTAAAGAAATAATGTGGAATAACTTGAAAAATATGGATCTCTATATTGGAACATCTTCTGACTTTGTAAAAATCAGAGAATATTTCCCTTGACAGAGGCTACAACATGCCAAAATTTCAAGCCAAGGTGATGTGCCAATATGCATAGAGAATCAAATGATTCAAAATAGTGTTTAATTAATTAAAAATAAAATATGCATCAAATGGACTTAAAATTTATACCACATTATTCTCCTCTATTCACTGAGCAAGGGGGTGTTTTTATTTATTTTTGTGATTTTTCTACACAAAGTTATGAATTTTCTAAGTTAAGGGTATTTAAATAAATATAAAAAGTATTTTTGGGATTTTTCTACACAAAGTTATGGATTTTCTAAGTTAAGGGTATTTAAATAAATAGGAAAAAGCACTATTTATCTATTTAAACAGCGCTGGACTTGAAATTTGTTCCACATTGTTCTCCTTTGTTCACTGAGCAAGTGGGTATTTTTTTTTGTGATTTTTCTACGTTTTCCTCTATTCACTGAGCAAGAGGGTATTTTTATTTTATTTTTGTGATTTTTCTACACAAATTCTCATCTATTCACTGAGCAAGAGGGTATTTTTATTTTATTTTTGTGATTTTTCTACACAAAATGAATTTTCTAAGTTAAGGGTATTTAAATAAATAAGAAAAGCCCTATTTATCTATTTAAACCACGCGTGCCACCTCATCCTACGACGGCTCCAAAGGCATGCGTGGCGCGCTCTGGTTAGACGCCACCGTCCACGTAGCTTGCTGACTCGGCCCACTGTTTATGTCCCGAGGCGTCATCCGGCTCGATCTCGACCATCCATGTGATACACGCGCGATCGAACGGCTCCCCGTCATCGTCCCCGTTAGAATGATCCCTTGACCGTCCACACTCAAACCCTAAGATCTTAGCCTAGACTCAACCAAATCACCTCGAGTTTGATCCTATGGACTCGTCAAAGTGATACGAACATATCCATACAGCAATCATGCAATTAAATTTAGCCTAATTAATTGGAGATCAAAATAGGCTCAGGATGAGGTGAGGTTTTAAACCTTTGCTCTGAGAAGTGAAGCTCGATCAGAGGGTTTTGGTACGTTTTTTGGGGTCCAAGGAGGCTAGGAATTGAATCACTTGTCTTGGTGTAAGGCCTAAGTAGAAATTTGATCACGACCGGATTTGGGTGTTGGTCTAGACCTATGGTAGAGGCTCTGTGGGAGGGGGATTTTATGGGGTTTTGGCTTCTTTTAGTTTTATAAAGGTGTGGGTGAGGTTAATTTGAGTTTGGTGGACTTTGGAGGTGTGTTGGGTTCTGTCCTGGTTTTCGGCAAGGTTTCAAGCTCAAAATTGAGCCCCGACAATCGGAATGGGTGAGGGAAAATGGTCGGAATGCACTGAGGGGATCTTGGGGAAGCTCTGTGTGAAGTTTGGAGAGGCCTCTCTAGGAAAATTTCAGCACACCTCCCATGGCCGTGGGAGGTGAGTTTTTATAATAATGTCCATGGCAGTGCGCTCTCAGGGCACAAGTTTGGGTGCATTGTGGTGCTTAGGTGGAGGGCAAAGGAGCTCTTCATGTTGATTTGGATGAGCTGGCCTCTAGGATTGATTTGGGTGAGGTGCCATGGGGGGGTCTCGGTTTTGAGCTTTTTCTGGCCACTAGGCTGGCCGGCGGACCAAAGGGAGGTGGCTAGGAGCTCTGGGAACCCAAAGGAATCCATCACAACAATTTAATGAAAATGCTTGGATTTGGCAAAGATATCTTAAGCATGTGCATTTTTGGAAATAAGATCCCTTAATTTGGGGATTGATTTGGCAAAGATATCTTAAGCATGTGCATTTTTGGAAATAATATCCCTTAATTTGGGGCACCTTTTGGGCCATGGCTTGATTTAGGTTGTTTCATGAAGTTTGGACTGATCACTAAGTCCGACTAATGGCTGTGGTGGAGTTAATTTGGTGACTTTAGGGTGGTTAG
>JXCR01071741.1:132912-167201 GCA_002079205.1 Phalaenopsis hybrid cultivar | reverse complement strand
ATTTATATATATATATATATATATATATATAATTAATGAGTAGTATTTCGAGCCAAAACAAGCCGAACACGAACGAACACATCTTAGTTCATGTTCGGCTCGTTAACTTATCAAACAAAATTAACGAGCCAAATATGAGCTTCTTAACGAGTTAAACACAAGCTGTTCACGAACAACAAGTCGCTTTGACAGCTCTATATATCACCCATAACTTTCATATCACAAAAATAACACCTTTTAACTTCAAAATAATATGAAATATACATTATTCATGCATAAAGTCGCACATATATAAAAATTAAAGTTTAGATGTTAGATATGTAAATACGGTATGCAAAATTTGATGCAATTATATAAGTCGCATTCACTGAATTAACCCTGTTGATATCCACAGAAGAGCAAACCAGAACCAAAGTGATTCTATTTAATTCAGAAGAAAATAGTAAAATAATAGCGAAATTTCCACACAATTTTTGTGTATTTATATATCCATCACCTAAAATTCAATATTTACATTTACAGCACTTACATGTCATAGACCCCTGCATAAAAAAGTGCTTTCTCTTTTAACAAGTTACATAATATCATAGATGCCAAGGCTATGCATGTAAATATGAAAATTTGAGTGTTGGATATGTAAATATATAAGAATTGTGAGGTATGTAAGTAAATGCCCAGAAATAATATTTCTTGCAATAAACAGCTATAATAATATTGATCAGAAAGCTTTATAATAAAAAGAGAACAACTAAGAGAATCAATATATCCTTAAAATAGTAATATAATGATGCAAAACTACATGAAAAGTAAATACTTCAAAAAGATTTTTTAAGTCACCCAAAATTTTAGTTTCAAGCTCCAATGGAGAGACAACATAACAATGCAGCAGAAGCAGAGCAGCAATGAGGTGGAGGATCAACGCTTCTTCGACACGCCGACAGTCTTTCCTCTCCTCCCAGTAGTCTTCGTGTGCTGCCCACGAACACGGAGCCCCCAATAATGACGCAGGCCCCGATGATTTCTGCATCATAACAGTTCATAGAAATGAGCTTTCAAACTATCTAAATTCACATGCCTTCAACAATGAAGGCTGGGGCTGGTATCCTACATGACAACAAACAAATCTAGAAAAAAAAAACAAATAATAAAAAAAAGGAAAATTTACATACATACCAAACAATTCTTTGTATATGAAAAGATGAATCACTTTTAAGAGGGCAGTGAAGGTGGTATTTTTGATGTGATGCTAAAGATTTGAGTGGAATGAATGTAAAAATGAAAGTTTTAAGTGTTAGATATGTAAATACATAAGAATTGTGTGGTATATAAATGCCCCCAAAAAACTTTAGTTCTTTCCCAAAGATCTCTGATCTCTGTAGGCCATGGCTGTGAGTTGATCATTCGATCCTTCAGCCAAATCATTAGTGTCTTAAGATATCTATGTTGGCTAGATACACCAACAGTCAAATTTATTTCAAACTCAAAATAGATTAAGCCTACAGATGATCAATTGGGTTGGATATTTTTTGTGCCAAATTAATTTTTTATGGGAAATTTACATACATACTTACACATTTTACATATTTAACACCAAAAGTTCTATATTTACACGCATAACACATTACTTTCATAAGCCCATGCATGTGCATTTCACTTTTAAAAAGATAGTCAATAGTAATATTTTTGATGTGACATTAAAGATTGGAGTGTTATGCATGTAAATATGAATGTTTAGGTCTTAGTTACGTAAATACATAAGACTTGTGTGGTATATATATATATAAATGCCCCTTTTTTAACTATTTGACATAGGACTAACAACACGCTCGCATACCTTAACAATCCCAATCCTTATTTCACATTAGAGCTCTCTATATTCATCATCGCTCCCACTAAAACAAATTTTTTTTAATATGAAGTATCTTGCTTTAAAAGCAACACAACATGAGAGTTGATCAGCACTCTTCCGCATTTGCTCAATCATGATAGAAGAGGCTAACACATAATTATTAGTGATCAAATTTATTTTAACAACGAAGTTTAAATCTAANATACCTTAACAATCCCAATCCTTATTTCACATTAGAGCTCTCTATATTCATCATCGCTCCCACTAAAACAAAAAAATTTTAATATGAAGTATCTTGCCTTAAAAACAACACAACATGAGAGTTGATCAGCACTCTTGCGCATTTGCTCAATCATGATAGAGGAGGCTAACACATAATTATTCATGATCAAATTTATTTTAACAACGAAATTTATATCTACAAGTGAGGGCCAATCAATTAGTGTTTCTACATTGATAAATTTTCAGAATAAGGCATTATGATTTAGATAGTTAATGCTTCTAACTTTGTTGAAGTAGGGAATAGAGCCAACGGGAGCACGCAAACAAGGAGAAATAACATAAATCTCCAAGGTTCCCCAGGTGTAAGTAATGAAAGATCCCAAGCAAATGTAACCAAATCTCTACCCAAGAATTCTCTTTTAAATCCAATGCTAGATATTATATATAGAAATCCGTGATAAAAGAACTTTATCGCTCGATTTCAAATTTATAGAGAAGGTGCCTTTTGTTGGAGATTGCAGGATTGACACAATTTTAGTGTAAAAAGATTGGTGACACATCTTGTACAAAATACGTTATTTCTTTTCATATGCCTTCTTCCTTCAGCTACAAAGACATCCCTTACATGTTTTTTTTTTTTGGGCGCAATTCTACAAATAGCTTAATATATGTGATGATAAATTAGAAAGAATGCACTTTTTGTGCATCAAAATTGGCGCAAAACTAAATCCAATCTATTAATTTGGCCAAGCGAGGTGCTTTTATTGTAAAACTCAATTCCAAAGAAAATTCTTGTTTTTTCTTATGAAAGAGATAAATATCCAACTTAAAGATTCATTGTTTGGGTTAAAAGTGGGATGAGAATAAGATTTAAAAAGTCAAAATTAAGAACAAAGACATTTTGCATTGGTAAGATGAGTCGCTAAACATTGCAAAAAAAAAATCAACATATTAATTTAGTTTATTTTCATAAAAAAATAAACCATAATTTTAATCTTAAATGTTTATATAAGATGGATGTTTGAAATATGATTATGACAAGTATTCACTTAAAATTTCAATATAACATGAGCAAATTCCACTTCGGCCTCATCCTTACATTCATCATTAAAAAAAATCATCATATATAATAATTTTATCATCATGTAATTTTAACTCGTTAGCATATTTCAAATCTTCTTCAATCATAACATTTTTTTTATTTCCTATATTATTAGATCCAATATAATATAGTATAAAAAATAAAATTACAATCAATTAATTATAGTTATATTATATTTTGACTTTTTCAAGGCATTGTATTNATAGTAGAAAAAATAAAATTACAATCAATTAATTATAGTTATATTATATTTTGACTTTTTCAAGGCATTGTAATAGATACATTAGATATAAATATAATATAATCTATTATAATTTTCTTTTCATATCCTATTTAAACCCCTGCCTCAAATACGTCAGGACAAAAATGATGTTAAGCATCATTGGTGAAAATCAGGCTTAAACATTGAAGCATTTTTTATGTGCCAAAGTTCGNGCATTGTATTAGATACATTAGATATAAATATAATATAATCTATTATAATTTTTTTTTCATATCCTATTTAAAGCCCTGCCTCAAATACGTCAGGACAAAAATGATGTAAAGCATCATTGGTGAAAATCAGGCTTAAACATTGAAGCATTTTTTATGTGCCACAGTTCAAGATGAATGCCTTGAATGCCTTTCTAAACAAGACATGAAGGTATTGATAATGTTAGCATCTAAAAATAACCCAAAGTTCAAGTTGCCCTTACATGGATTGCAATTTCCATTCTGAAAGCAGTCAGTTCTAAATTCGAGAATTTGAATTGCATGGGTTTTCTAAAGACAATCCCCGTGAAGCATTGGTGTAGATTCAAGTTGGACATCTTAAATCCTGCCATGAATGTANAATAACCCAAAGTTCAAGTTGCCCTTACATGGATTGCAATTTCCATTCTGAAAGCGGTCAGTTCTAAATTCGCGAATTTGAATTGCATGGGCTTTCTAAAAACAATCTCCGTGAAGCATTGGTGTAGATTAAAGTTGGACATCTTAAATCCTGCCATGAATGTCTTTTGATCCAGCCCCATGAGTTTATCCATACGACATACAAAAATCTTAAGATTTTCCATNAATAACCCAAAGTTCAAGTTGCCCTTACATGGATTGCAATTTCCATTCTGAAAGCGGTCAGTTCTAAATTCGAGAATTTGAATTGCATGGGCTTTCTAAAAACAATCTCCATGTAGCATTGGTGTAGATTAAAGTTGGACATCTTAAATCCTGCCATGAATGCCTTTTGATCCAGCCCCATGAGTTTATCCATACGACATACAAAAATCTTAAGATTTTCCATTTTTCTAGTAGTTCTGCTGTTTTAAGACTACCATCTCGTTGCGTTCCTGATGAGCTATCAGATTCTCAGATTCTGGAGCTTGAAGGTAATGTCAAAGTTGTCAAGTTGGATTCAAGATCCAATTATTGTGGAAAAATAAATTCTATCAATAATCAGAAAGTCTTGCCTCATAGAAATACAAATTTGAATTTGGAAACAGTTGACTTTGACAACAATGTATATTGGCACTTTCGGAGAAAGGCTCGAATGTTTCAGAAATGGTAAATATTGATGAGAAGCTGGTGATTTCTAAAGAGAAAACTATTGCTTATTATAGAGAAACTGACAACTCAAACAGTTCTCCATAGAATCGATCATCTCCAAGTGTAACCAAAAAGGCATTCCAAAGATGCATTCTACTAATTTGGCATGGGATTTTAATATAGAAGCAAAAAAATTCAGTGCTGTGAGAAATATACTCGGATTGAAATCAAAGGAAACAGATTTAGGCTCACTCATATGGGATTTCTCTAGCTATCTTGAATTTTCTTCTAAGGAATTAATTACCATAATGACTTGCGTCCGCACTTTTCGTTTTGCTAGAACCGGCAACCATGAATTGATAAGGTATCATTATGATGCCGTTTGATGGCCATTCTGTTATTAATGAGGGAAAAGTCATCCAAGTTCCTTCCAAACAAGTGAAAACCTTTCATTCTAATTTCTCCATCATCCCATCCTTATGAATTCAAACACAAAGTTGTCAAATTTTATGCTACGAAAAAAATATTCATTCCCAAGCTTTTGAAAAGCTTATCAAGAAAAAATAAAACTGTTTACATCAGTCAAAATAAGTATATTCAAAACATATGAACAGTTCTGATATTTCTTTTCCTCTTCTGTTCTCACTTGGAAGGCTGAATTTGTGATAATTTACGGCTGAAGAATTCAGGATTTCTCTCCCAGTTTAGCCTTTGTTTTATTTTCCCACAGTTAAACTAAGATTTTTTCCTGTTATGAACATAGGAACATGGAGTGTTCTAGCTTTAGGCTCGGTGGTTAAATGTAGAATTGTTAAAAACTATGGAGAAACTGCGATTTCATATTATCTGCCTTCGAGAAATTAAGTTGACGAATCCTTATTTGGGCCTTCTTAGATGTATTTATAAATTGTAAACAAAGAATGAGCTTATCTTAAATGCTGAATGCATGCCGGAAGCATTTTTAATATGGTTGGAATCCTAACTCAGTGGAATCTCGTTCTTCTACTATCATTAGATTCTTGATTACTCTTTCTTTCTAAAAGATTCACACACGAATCAGGACTTTGATTGGACCTCTGCTTATGCCCTTTCTAATGAGGATGCAGATGAAATTCTGATGGATTACAAGGTATTGGTTCCAAATAGTTCTCAAAATGAATACTCTGATGAGATTTCAATGATACCATTGCTTCGAAATATCTTCCAAAAATTGCAGATTACTTTAAATTTATTTCATTGAATTTATCAAATTCCTTTATTTGATTGAACTTTTTCTCTATTGGAATGCAGATTAACCAAGTCTCAACAACAAAGTCTTAAACTTTTGCTAAATTCAATAATTTTTTCTCTACCAACTGTGAAGTTTGCATCCCAATGGTGGCCAAGAGCTTTAAATAGACCTTTTTTTCCGATCAAAGCCCAATCATTTTATAATCTGACCTCATTCCTCTTATTAAATCAAGGTGATTATGGTACAGGAATTACAGGTTTTATACATGTGGCTTGAAAGACATAATTTCTCCTAGTTGTAAAGGGTTTACTATTCAAAATATTGGTAATAAACTTGATTTGAAGTTAAGGCCAAAATTTTTAGAGGTATTAAAGGTATACACCCTTTTTTTCCTTAACACCTCTTGATGATATTACTTTTTGTCACATCTCAATTGACCTCCTCTCTAGGATCAAGAAATGTTGTAGCAAATTTTGACAAATTAATCAGACTAAATTCACACCAACACTCGTTTTAGCGCGCCCAAATCAAGATCAAACGGAGGAATGATTGGTCTTACTCAACCGTCGCAAACATACATATTTTCACAATTATAAAACTTATCAAAACAAACATGAAAGAAAGCAGAAAAAAATCTCAAACATATACAAAACTATTAACTACTTAAATATAAATCTTATGTACCCAAAAAGTTTTTAAAATCGTCCAAAATTTGAAAGTTGTACAAAGTCAAACCACTTCATTAACTATCCAACTACCCTTACCCCTCCCTAAAAGATAACATGGTAAAAGATAAGTTAAAGGCTAAGTGAAATAATCAAGGTTTAAATTAGATTCAATACAGCAACAATAATAATAAGCCTAACCAGATAATCAAATGGTTGAAGTTTAATTAATATCAAATGGGGTCGTCGTGTGGGGTCGTCGTGTCATCTTTTCATTTAATTATAATAAATTAAGATCATTATTATACAAAATGCCACAGTTTTTTTAGGTTAACATAAGTTGAATCTAAAATCTCTACTCTGCTAACCGAATAATCAAATGGTTGACATTTAATGTGACCAAATCATCTAAAACGGTTCTCTCTACTCTTGTTTGCCCAAGAAGCTTCATCAACACTTTCATGGATACAATCGTTTTGCATTTTGTCTCTAAATATCAAGCCACTCATCCACCTAAGCATTCTCATCTCAGGAACACTTAACTTAGTTTTATGTTTCTCTTTTATAGGCCAACATTCTACATCGTAAAGCATTGCAAATCTCACCACCATCTTATAAAATTTTCCTTTATATCTACGAGGTACTTTTCTCATCTTAGGAACACTCAACTTCAACCATCCAAGATGAATTCTACTAATAACATCTCCATCTATATCACCATTACTTTGAACAATAGACCCAATATATCTAAAGCGTTCACTCATTTTAATGATTTAATCACTCATTTTAATGATTTGATCACCCGTTGTTAAAACACTGTTAATAGATCTACTACTGCTAAAATTATATTTCAAGTATTTAGTTTAGATCTACTCAAACGAAGGCCTTTTGACCTAAAGTAGATATTCATAATTCAAGTTTTTTTTTTTTTTTTCTGAACTCTTTGTCTTGTCTTATCCACGAAGAATATCATCAACAAAAATCATACACCAAGGTACATCCTTCTGTAAATATCCAGTAAGAGCATCCATAAATAAAGCGAAAGGAATGCGAGCTTAAAGTCAATCCATGATGTTATCCAACTAAATTAGAAAAAAACTTGGTCAAAAATCCTCCTTCCGTTCGAACAAGTAACAGTTCTACTATACATATCTTTAATAACTTGAATATAAATTATATCAACACATTTCTTTTGTAGAACTCTCCAAATATCTTCTTTCAGAACCTTATCATAGGATTTTTCTAAATCAATAAAAAATAAATGTATAAGATTCTTACTCACTCCGTACTTCTCCATCAAATCTCTCAATAAATATATAACTTCCACAAGTATAAATCCAAACTAATAATGAGAAATTTTTGTATCACATCTTAACTTATGTTCAGTTACTCTTTCCCAAAATTTTCATGTATGACACATTAACTTATATCCTGTATAATTTGTACACCCTTGTGTATCCCCTTTATTCTTAAAAATGGGGATCAAAATACTCTTCATCCACTCAAACACCGTTTCAGTTTTTAAAATAATATATCAAAGTTTGGTAAACTAAGAAACTCTCAAATCTCCTAAATATTTCCAAAGTTCTATCGGGATAACATTTAACTGTAATGATTTTCCACCTTTTTTTTTTAAACCTTATCAAAGTTATTTTTATTAATGCGACAATAAAAATAAATTAATGATATTAAGATCACTAAAGTTGGTCGTATTTTCAAAAGTTTCATTGAAAAGTTTATCGAAATATCTCGCCCACCTATGTTGAATATTTTACTCTAAGAAAAATACTTTTTTATTTCATATTTGATACATTTGAATTAAATCTTTAATTTTTTTTTCCATTTGTTTGGTTAGTTTATACATATATCCTTCACCCCCATTAGCATCTAATTTGTTATAAATATCAATAAAAACAAAATTATTAGCGTTACAAATTATTCTCTTACTCCTTACGGGCCACCATATATTTTCTCAGTTCTCTAAGCTTTTATATTTAAACTAAATTTTTATAATAAAACTCTTATATTTTAACTTTACTTGCAAATTATTATTCTACCACATACTATTTTTATTTATACAAATTTTTCTTTTGATTCTCCAAGTCCAACATTTGCTACTTTTTAATAGTGTTTGTTATTTTATCCCCACATAGAATTAACTTCTTAATGAACATCCCAAATTTTGGAATCTTAAAGTTTATCTATAAAATAATTTTATTTCTCATTTAAGTGCCCATATCTAATTCTATGACAATGTTTTATTATAATTTTCCCACCCCTATCAAAAAATTGAGAATTAATAATCAATGTTGAGTACTTAAATTTTCACTTAGAATAACCTTAAAATTTTTACATTCTCGACGATCTATTTTTCTCATAAGAAAATAATCAGTTTGTGTTTTATTAGACTCATTCTTATAAGTAATAATATGCCCTATTTTTTTTCTTGAAAAAAATATTAGTAATAATAAAATTATAAGCTAAAGCAAAATATAATATGCTTCTATATTCTTCATTAATCACTCCAAAATCTTAGTCACCATGAATAGTTTTAAAATCTTCTACCACTTTACTAATATGTTCATATAAATATTCTCCAATAAAATTTTTTTCTTCAAGAAGTATTAATTTATATAAAATTCAATACACAATAAAAAAATTATACACACACGCTAGTTAATGACTACTATGCGTGACAAAAAAAAGAAACTAATATATTTTAAATAATAAAGTACAAAAAATATAAAATAAATGTGAATAAAAAAATTAAAATCAGCAACAATTAAATAGAAACTAATAATAATTTCATTCATTCATTATGCTAATATCAATACAATAAGTAGTTTTGTCTTAAATTTATTTTTCATAAAATATGCAAGCATATAACAACATAAAGAAAATTTTAAATATTAAATTTCATATGTCAACATTTAATAATGAATATAATACTAATAACATCAAGTAATTTTTTAGTAAAATATTTTTTTCTTAATTTAGCACTTGACCGTCACAGTTAAATTGACGAGATAACCTCATAATGAGATTTCTTATGCTAGCTGCGAGTTTGCTGTCTAAAATCATAATTTCCAACAAATTTTTTAAAAAAATTAAGTCAAACACATCAAAGTCAAATTAATTTCTCCTGATATCAAATTTTTTTTTGCAATCTTTCCTTCATAACAATTCAAAAATTTATAATCCAAATAACTCTTCACCTACAAACCTTCATATAAAAGAAAATTTTCATTTAATTTATGAGATATTCTAAATCCTTTCCAATCTTTTAATTGTCATAATAGCTTGGAGGAATTAGTGAGTAGAATGAATTGAGTTGAAAGTTTTAGAAAACTTCCTTGTGAAAGGAAGATTAAAAAAAAATTGATATGAGGTAAAACCAATTTGAGGTAAATATTAATTAAGACATCAATACGTTATATTATATTTAAATTAAGAATTTTCTAAAATTTTAAGGAATTATGATTTCAAGTTGTGCATTCCATACGAGGAGCTTGAGCCGAACTTATGAATCTCATCACAATGTTGTCCTGTCGATCAATGTCAAATAACTAAATGCTAAATTAAGAATGAAAATATTTTATAAGATTATTACATATCATTGTTAGTATTATATTCATTTATTAAGCATTGACACACAAAATCAATATTTCAGATTTGCTTCATATTGTCAGATACTTGCATATTTTATAGAAAAACAAACTTAAAAATAAATTGCTAATTTTACTGATATTATTGTATTTTTAAGCATGTTCAATAAATAATTTGATAGCCTATAAATTCAGATAAATAATAATTACATATGAAAATGATTATATCATGTAAAATAATAAAGAAAATGTTATAAGCATTGTGATAGGTCAACTACTTTACTAATTATATCCGCAGAAAAAAATGACAGAAAAATGATTGAATTTCAGCCTCTTGATACTGAAGTTAGATCAGAAAAATTAATATAAAAAAGGCTACTGATAATTGCAACAATGGGACGCCAATTTTTATCAACAATTATATAACTAATGGACTAAATGACAACCCATTGAAATTATAAATAAGAGCCCATGTAAATACAAGATGACATTCATAAGACAATGAAATGCATAATAAAAGTGAAAGTATAAGTAAAATAAAGACAAACAAATGTTTGCATAATAAATGAATGAAATCAATTTCGGCTAAAATTTTGTCGTCACTCACGACTACTTATATTGCATTTACTTCATATATTTTATATTTTACAAATTAAAACATATTTGTTTATTTATTGTTGTCATACAAAATAGTTATTGACTAATGTACACATTTTTTCTTTTTTTATTTATTGAATATTACTTTAGTATTTATTAGTATGTTGCTTATCCTATAATATATTGTTAATTTTCAGGGAGATAAAGAATATTTAAGCAATTAGCCAAATGATCTGAATTTATATAGTTTTTAAATTATAATAATGAATGATTTTGAATACTTTTGGAATACATAAACTTTATATTTAAAACATTAATAGTTCTATATATGTTTAACATTTATTATGCAGGCATTTTCCTATTTGGTTTGACAAAAATAAATGATTACATAAATCTGTACGCTTGTGACAAATGAGTGATATCAATCCCCTACGTGCCTGATCATAATTTGTGTGCATCTGAATGAGTATTGATGAGAATTGAATATGGCTGAGTCGTCTAGTTCTGCTACACCACTTCTTAACCCTAAGGGGTATCAGCTGAGGAGTGACATCATAATCATAAAACATCAATTTTTTGAAGAATAACTGGTTAAATAATTTTCCACTGTCATTTAATTCAATGATTTCTACACATTTATCATGAATAATAGCAATTATTATGTTTCTTCTCAATTTAATCCTCGTAAAAATTGACATATTTACGAAAATGAATCACTTCTAATCATTTGAATTTAAGAAAGAGCGCTTCTGTCTCGTTACACCTCAAGCACTTCTTGGCATTTCAATTTGGATATCTATTGTTCCTTTTAAAACTACACATCTTGGCAATATTATCTGTATGAGGAAAATTCATAACAATGTTTCTTCGCTTAACAAAAGTAGAATTCAATCAGCTATGTGTGACATGCAAAAAAAAAATGAAAGATGAATTTTATATATTTTTTCAATTTGAGGCACTATAACAAATTTCAGATCAAAACTGACTAATGAAATAAATCCATTTTTTTCACTTGATGGGATAAACCTATCAAGAAAGATTTCTAGCTTTGGTATTTTTTTCTTCACTTCATTTAGTATCATTTCAATTGGAAAAAAAAAGAGATGTTTTTTTCCAATATGAAAAAGAAGTTCCTTTAGTTAGAATTTATCAATCAAGGATATTTTTTTAATCAATAATACGATAAAAAAACTATCAGAACTAACAAACTTAAGGAAATTCAATCAACATCTAGACCGCTTGAGCTTTTCTTTATTGGTTTTTTTTCTCAAATCTTGAATATACTTATCTGTAATTTCTATTTCAATTTAATAATAAAGTTGCACCAAACTTTCTATAAAAAAATGTATCAACATCCATTTTTTTCACTTGATGGGATAAACCTATCAAGAAAGATTTCTAGCTTTGGTATTTTTTTCTTCACTTCATTTAGTATCATTTCAATTGGAAAAAAATTAGATTTTTTTTCCAATATGAAAAAGAAGTTCCTTTAGTTAGAATTTATCAATCTAGGATATTTTTTTAATCAATAATACCATAAAAAAACTATCAGAACAAACAAACTTAAGGAAATTCAATCAACATCTAGACCGCTTGAGCTTTTCTTTATTGGTTTTTTTTCCTCAAATCTTGGATATACTTATCTGTAATTTCTATTTCATTTTAATAATAAAGCTGCACCAAACTTTCTATAAAAAAATGTATTAAATATCAGATATGAGATTCGCGTAATAATCTCACAAGCCTTACAAATATACACAACCACATAAGGTAAAAATGCATAGCCCTTACAATCAATAATAGGTCTAGTGGTCACCAGCCTCTCCACTTTTTTGGCCTCCTTCAACTTACTTTCGCATTCATAAGATTTAGCAGACCTGATTCCATCATAATGCAATTTTGTCTCTCAAATCTAGCTTGATCATACATATTGTCAGGTTTAATTTTGAATTTTTTTTTTCAAGCGCGTTTGTGGTAGAAAAGCAGCCACTAAAAAGCTAAAACAATTCAGATGTAAAAATTGGACAAATTTTCCCTGCTTTTCTGATAGTTTGCTTTAGAAAATATATTTATAGAAAAATACAATAGAAATTGTGGCTTAAAAAACTTTTGAAAAAGTTTACAGCAAATAAATAAATAAATAAATAAATTTAAAAAGAGTCTTCATAACAAATGTAGACTGAGTATTGGTTATAAGTAACCCGATAGTTCGGAAGTATGGCCGTGCCAATTGAACAAAATGACAAATTTCTGCATCACCAAACAATGCAAGAGATGTGTTTTCTGAATATCAACATCCTTGTTGTTTGTTGTAACATTCATCATTACTCAACCATTCCCCCATAAGATGTAGCCAAACAATGACCACGAAATATATTATTTTTAATATAAATGGCATCTTGGAAAGAGTAGAGGAGGCTGATATATTGAAGAACATTACTAATGCACCTCAACAAGTGAAAAAATTTGTTTCTCATAAATAAAGAAAAAACATCCAGACACTTTACAACAATTCAATTCAATATTACCTATAAAATTTTCTGTTTTATTAAATTGATAAAATAAGATTTCTTGAAAATAAATTAAAAAAAGCAGTTCTATCCAAATTGATCAAACCAGAAAACAAATGCTAATAAATCTTAGAAAAATCCATAGGCTGTTTAAAGCTATCATTCAATGCCCCATTACTATAGAAAATGTCTTGAGATAAGTTGGCAATAGTCATCATGAAATTAGATATGCATAATAATGGAACAAGGCCTAACATCTTGAACTAATTTATTCAATCAAGGAACTCACCATACCAACCAAATAAAATATTTGCAAAAGGTCAAACTACATAATTCCCTGAGAATATCTCCTCATTCAAACGAGAAAATATATAAAAGCTTCAAGCAAATCATTCTTAGGCTCAGTTTGAAGGGGCTTCCTCGCTTGGCAAAGCCCTTCAAAAGTTCCGTTGCGGAACGGGACTTGGCAGGAGCAGTTGAGAATGGTAAAATTTCCATGTTGGATTACTTCGGCGTCGAGAGACGTTCCGAAAACGTCAGGTCGCCCAATGTTGTCTTCTCTGGCGGTGGTATTGAGCGCGTTAGAAGGGAAGATGAACGCGCTCTCAAACCAGCCCTTAGAGAAAAATCCATAACAAAGCAGAGCACAAACGTACTATCGTTACCATGAACCATTGTTCACATAACACAAGATTAATCATATTTGTTCCCAAATTGCAACATCTAAAATATTGGGAAAATTTTAAGAGATTAGCTGGTTGATAAAAAGTATGACCAAAAGAGGGATTTAGTGTTAAACCCTCTACAGCCCATACACACCACTGTCCTATCACTCTAATAGAAAGAGCTAAGATTATAAAAAAATAGTAATGGATTATATTTCACCCCTACAATTTGGAAGTCAAAACATTGTAAAGCTTGTGATTTGTAACCCTTGCGGAAGCTCTGATAAATTTAAATTGAAAATGCCAAAAAATTCCTATGAATACTCCTAACCAAATAAGTATCTCACAGTTTCAATATAATTTGTATAAGCAATTGCAGTTCACATGCTCATAAAAGTTTATCCAAATACCACGAGGTCAAAGTTGGTGAATAAATAATTCCTTAGGTCACCTTAACAAACCTAAACAACAACAACTACAAGCTTTTATCCCGCTAAGTGGGGTCGGCTACACGAATCCTTTTTCTCCATTGTGTCCTATTGAGTGTCATATTTTCATTTAATGCTAATAGATAAAATAATAAAAGTCCACATACGTGGAAGAATACATGACAAATAGAGCACAAATATCTCAAATGACAAATCATTATGCAAACGTTTTAAAAACCGATAGTTAATGCAAGTCATTTTCTCAAAATGAAAGTAAACTAGTTGGTACGACACTAAGAACATAGAATAATGAAATTAAAGATAGCAAATATGAAACACTCCCTAGCATATCTAAACATGTTCGGAGTTAACAAAATCATTAAAAAATGACGTACCTAATCTTCTTCAATCTTTCGAGGTCATCTCTCAGTTTCATGTCCAATGCATTTGAAACCACTTGTGAGTACCGACCATCCTTGTAATCCTTCTTTCTATTTAAAAACCAATCTGGGATTTTGAATTGGCGTGGATTTGCAACTACAGTCATGAGATTCTCAAGTTCAGCAGCAGACAGTTCACCAGCTCTGCAACACACAAAAATAACAACTTCCGACTCAAAAAACCACTTTGGATGAATAAATATTACAATAAAATAAGATTCTTCTAAAAAAAAAGAAACTGGTAAGGTGGAGCAAATGATAAAAATAGAGTTCATATGTATTCAAGCCAGTTTTGGATTTGCAATAAAAAAGAAACATAAAACTAGGATACCTAATTACATTTTTATTTATCTATCAATCAACTAGAGCAGAAACATGTTACTCTTATAAATTCAACAAATTTACGCTAAATATAAATGCAAGCGAATCACAGAAGATCGACAAACTCTTGTGAATAATAAATATAGGGGAATTTATAAACACAACACATAATTCTTATGTATCTACTTATTCACTGATATATCAAGTAAATCCGAGCAGAATAGGCATCAGCAAGAAGTCCAAAACCAAAAAAACCCTTTGCCCTATAACTGATAATGGGATAGGGAAACGAAAAAAAATTTGGAACATAAATTACAAGAAAGGCGAAAGAAGCATCTAAATCTCCAAATTAAAGTTTAAAACAATAAAAGAAAATACCACAAGTCAAGCTTTAGTGCCTAATCGGAACAGTGATTACCCCAACAATGCAAGAAATCATACCTCTTGTTCATGTCGACATCGGCCTTCTTGCAGACGATGTTGGCAAAACGGCGACCGATACCCTTGATGGAGGTGAGAGCAAACATGATCTTCTTCTTCCCATCCACGTTCGTGTTCAGCACACGAAGGATGTGCTGGAAATCCTCGTTCGCGATTAGAGACTGCGCAAATCGATCGAACCAAAAGAAAAAAAAAACAAAAAACATAAGAGAAGCGATTTCAAAATTTTTATTGAAGAGAATAGAGCTCCGACGAAATCCAACCATTTTTTCTCTGCTCCAAAAATTTTCCAAATGCTAGGGTTTCCACTCCCCTCCGCCGTCAGCTCCTCGAAGATAGTAACAAAAAAATGAGAATAGAAGCCCTAGGCCATCAAAGTGCCCACTAGTTTGGGCCCTCCTAAAGTCGGCCCAATAATTAGGATTTTTTTTTCATTTTAACTTTAAGAGATAATCCACACATAATTAAAAAATTAAATATGAATCAAATACATAATGTGTGTTGATATAAATGAGCTAGTGCATTTATGCATCAAGTCATTTCTTTAGTTCAATGAATTAGTTTATTAGTTTTTATTTTTGTTATTTAATTACAAAAATACTTTTTTTTATAACTTATATATTATCTTATTTAATTAATACGAAATTGTTATATACCAGTTGAAAATATATTTAATTTCTTATTATTTTAGATTTATTTAATTTTTTTTTTGTTAGTAACTGTACATGAAAAGTTATGCAGTCATCTGTTTTTTTGCTTATTAATTAATTTATTAAAATATTAATTCATTTAATACAAAAAGATCAAATTTAAAGAAATACTATCATTAAAAATTTTTAAAAAGCCAAAGTATGAACATACATATGAGTATTAAGTTTAAGCTTAAGTCGTATATTAACAACGTATGATTTGACTAAGCTAAAATCCAATCTGCTTCATATTGTGAAGGGTGATATGACATTCCTCTCCAAGATAAAGAGGGAACTAAGGGTTTGTTTGGGGCACCTAGTTGTAGCTGTTTGAGGACGCAACTGTGAAGTTATTGCAGAAGAAATTGTTTTTCCAAAAATTATGGTGACTATTAAAAAATTATTTTATTTTTAAAAAGTCAGATCGTATCTTTCTGGCAGCCACCACACACAACTCATGTTGAAAAACTAATGTTTTACCACATAAATTTCTAACAAGCAACAAGAAAGTAATTCCCCAGACAAAATTGTGTTGGCAATTTAAAAATAAAGTAGACAAAAAACTATTTCAAACAAACCCTAAATGATCAAAAGTTGATATGCAATTAAGCATATGATATTGTTTTTTTTTGNAGAGAATAGAGCTCCGACGAAATCCAACCATTTTTTCTCTGCTTCAAAAATTTTCCAAATGCTAGGGTTTCCACTCCCCTCCGCCGTCAGCTCCACGAAGATAGTAACAAAAAAATGAGAATAGAAGCCCTAGGCCATAAAAGCCCCCAGATTTTTGGGCCCTCCAAAAGTCGGCCCAATTAATATTAAGGAGATTTAGATGCTTCAATTAATATATGATGATGACTTTTAAATACAAAACATTGAAAAATGTTTATAGTAGTAGAATTAAGTAGAATGATCAATTAATTAGGATTTTTTTTTTTCATTTTAACTTTAATAGATAATCCACACATAATTAAAAAATTAAATATGAATCAAATACATAATGTGTGTTGATATAAATGAGCTAGTGCATTTATGCATCAAGTCATTTCTTTAGTTCAATGAATTAGTTTATTAGTTTTTATTTTTTTATTTAATTATAAAAATACTTTTTTTCTAACTTATATATTATCTTATTTAATTAATACAAAATTGTTATATACCAGTTGAAAATATATTTAATTTCTTATTATTTTAGATTTATTTAATTTTTTTTGTTAGTAACTGTACATGAAAAGTTATGCAGTCATCTGTTTTTTTGCTTATTAATTAATTTATTGAAATATTAATTCATTTAATACAAAAAGATCAAATTTAAAGAAATATTATCATTAAGAATTTTAAAAAAGCCAAAGTATGAACATACATATGATTATTTAGTTTAAGCTTAAGTCGTATATTAACAACATATGATTTGACTAAGCTAAAATCCAATATACTTCATATTGTGAATGGTGATATGACATTCCTCTCCAAGATAAAGAGGGAACTAAGGGTTTGTTTGGGGCACCTAGTTGTAGCTGTTGAGGAAGCAACTGTGAAGTTATTGCAGAAGAAACTGTTTTTCCAAAAATTATGATGACTATTAAAAATTTATTTATTTTTAAAAAGTCAGATCGTATCTTTCTGGCAGCCACCACACAATGCTCGTGTTGAAAAACTAGTGTTTTACCACATAAATTTCTAACAAGCAACAAGAAAGTAATTCCTCAAACAAAATTGTGTTGGCAATTTAAAAATAAGCAGACAAAAAACTATTTTAAACAAAACCTAAATGATCAAAAGTTGATATGCAATTAAGCATATGATATTGCTNAGAGAGTAGAGCTCCGACGAAATCCAACCATTTTTTCTCTGCTTCAAAAATTTTCCAAATGCTAGGGTTTCCGCTCCCCTCCGCCGTCAGCAGCACGAAGATAGTAACAAAAAAAACGAGAATAGAAGCCCTAGGCCATCAAAGTGCCCATTATTTTGGGCCCTCGTAAAGTCGGCCCAATTAATGTTAAGGAGATTTATGGTCTGTTTGGGGTAGTTTATTTGGTGCGGTGGCCTTTTGAAATGCACCTGACCTGTTTGAGTAAACTGTATTTTGACAGCTTATGTTTTTTCAAAATGCAGAAAACAACGTTTTCACACCGTACATATCTAAGTGCGATGAGAGTTTATTAGCAACAGTCTGACTTTTCCAAAAAAATAAAAATTTGTACTAGTCACCGCACCTAGCTTATCTACAAATTATTTTTAATCAGTTTATCAGCAGATTATTTAATAAGCTACAGCTGCCCCAAATTGGCCCTTAGATGCATGATGATGACTTTTAAATACATAACATTGAAAAATGATTATAGTAGTAGAATTAAGTAGAATGTTCATTTAATTAGGATTTTTTTTTCATTTTAACTTTAAGAGATAATCCACACATAATTAAAAAATTAAATATGATTCAAATACATAATGTGTATGGATATAAATGAGCTATTACATTTATGCATCAAGTTATTTCTTTAGTTCAATGAATTATATTAGTTTTTATTTTTGTTATTTAATTACAAAAATATTTTTTTCTAACTTATATGTTATCTTATTTAATTAATACAAAATTGTTATATACCAGTTGAAAATATGTTTAATTTCTTATTGTTTTAGATTTATTTTATTTTTTTGGTTAATAATTGTACATGAAAAGTTAGGCACTCATCTGTTTTTTGCTTATTAATTAATTTATTAAAATATTAATTCATTTAATACAAAAAAATCCAAATTAAAATAAATACCATCATTAAAAATTAAAAAAAAAAGCAAAGCATGAACATACATATGATTATTTAGTGTAAGGTTAAGTCGTATATTAACAATGTATGATTTGACTAAGCTAAAATCCAATCTACTTCGTACTGTGAAGGGTGATATGACATTCCTCTCCAAGATAAAGAGAGAACTAAGGGTTTGTTTGGGGCACCTAGCTTTAGTTGTTTGAAGAAGCAACTGTGAAGTTATTGCATAAGAAACTGTTTTTCCAAAAAATATGGTAACTATTAAAAGTTTATTTTATTTTTAAAAAGTCAGATCGTATCTTTCTGGCAGCCACCACACATAGCTCATGTTGAAAAACTAGTATTTTACCACATAAATTTCTAACAAGCATCAAGAAAGTAATTCCTCAAACAAAACTGTGTTGACAATTTAAAAATAAAACAAACAGAAAGCTGTCTCAAATGATCTGAAGTTGATATGCATTTAAGAATATGATATTCCTTTTTTTTTTTGCATAAAGTTAAATCTATATGACATGAGAATCGCAATAAATAGCTTAAACATAATATCTCTCTTTAGGGGTATAAACGAGTCATGCCTACTCCTAGGTCGGCTCGAAAATGTCCATTTAACTAAACTAGAAGAGCTGACAAGCCAAATTCAAGCTAGCCCCAACTCAACTCATTAGCTCGTGAGCCAGGTCTTTTAAGAAAATATTAACATAAAATATACTTAAAATATATTAAAGTTCCAAGATTTTATATTTAAATTATTAAAAATATTTTAAAAAAATAATATTTTATATATTTTTGAAGTAATTTCTTTTTATTTATTTATTATTAGATTCAAACACTATCTTACATTAATATTATTTTCCTTTTTTTGTAATAAAGAAATCGACTCGTGAGTCAGCTCGTACTCGAAGACATGAACTTGGGCTCGAGCTCGAACTTGACTAACAGCTCGTACTCCATTTAACTGTAAACATTACACTAAAATGTCCCTTGCATCAACGGATGCTAACATTATAATTTCAAATCATAAGCTTTTTGTTCAAGCATTTCTATAATATGATTTAGGAGTTGGAAATAATGGTATGTTTTGTGTGATTTATACATCTAGCACATAAATTTTAAAATTTACATTTATACCACTCTATATATGCATAAAAAAATGTATTTTATTTTTAAAGATATGTTATATTGATATTTTTTATGCGATATAAATATGTGTGTTGTTTATTTTTAATTTATTCAACTTTTAAAATATTTATTTTATTATTGTTAAAAAATGATATTATGACAATCCATGTTGCTTGAGAGGATTTTATTCACGTGTAAATATGAAGCACTGACGATCCACGCAAGTATACGTGTCAATCAACTAATATATAGATTTGAGTCTGTGTATCGCTTCCACAGAGAGTTGGTTAATTTCCGGTTGTGGAAAAGTTCTAGCATACTACTGATTAAAAGTTTAGTACGAAGTATTTGAAATTTAGTGATTTTAGAATTTACTAAAAGTTCTTTTCTATTTCTCTCATCTTTCTCAATTTTTATTTATTTAATTTTGTTTTTTTAAAAAATTAATAAATTTTTAATTAAAAAAATTGCATTTAATTTTAAGAAGTTAATTCTAAAAGAAACAAAAGTTTTGTAATTATGAATTTTTTTTCATAAATATATACTACCTATTAAATTTAAGCTTGAATTTTATTAAATTTTTGTTTAATTAAGATATAATTAAAATTAGTTTATTTACAATTTTTATTAAATAATCTGAACATAATTATTTTACTTCAGATTATATAATCTGAACATAATTGTGGTGTAACATCCGTTCCAAGTATATAATGATCAGGAGCTCGAAGTGGCCGCTCTCGCAGTAGTGTTCGTGTGTGATCTTATCAACATCTTCTACATCATGCATTATGGCTACCTCATTAAATAATGTATGTATATGTGAATGTTGCGGTAATGATGAAACCGACATATAATGCTATCTTGTATATTGTGATATCATAGACATTGAACTATGTGTCATCATTGAAGGAGTTCCTATGAAAAAGTATCAAGGTGAATGTGGATGCGTAAAGCATCTCTATGGTGCTCGTTGCCATGACAGATTGAATGAAGTCCGTTGTGCATATGTAACATGTAATAAAGTGTACCTGGATATGTCAAGATGTTGATCCACATAAGTAAACCTTGGGTCTTGATGTTTGGTAAGATAAGTCAGTGGGGTGTAAAAATATTAGATCGTTCATTATGATCTCCACATCTATCACTTGTGGCATGCATGTTCCGATGGATTTCATTGCATAATTTTTCAATTTTATGTATTGCAAGTTGGATGGGGCTATCTTCAGTTCTTCCAAAGAATGGTTGCATTGCTTTCTTTGACTCTGAAAAACCGTGGCACTACGAATAAAAATGTCTTAATCCGAATAAGAAATAAGAAACTGAAAAACTTATATTAAGTAACGATGTAATATAAAATACATACAAACATTCTCCCTCCCCTTGCTACATGCCAACATTTACATTTTAATCACTTCCTTGCAACTTGCCATCTCTAAAAANTTTATTTACAATTTTTATTAAATAATCTGAACATAATTATTTTACTTCAGATTATATAATCTGAACATAATTATAGTGTAACATCCGTTCCAGGTATATAATGATCAGGAGCTCGAAGTGGCCGCTCACGCAGTAGTGTTCTTGTGTGATCTTATCAACATCTTCTACATCATGCATTATGGCTACCTCAATAAATAACATAAGTATATGTTAATGTTGCGGTAATGATGAAACCGACATATAATGCTATCTTGTATATTGAGATATCATAGACACTGAACTATGTGTCATCATTGAAGGAGTTCCTATGAAAAAGCATCAAGGCGTATGTGGATGGGTAAAGCATCTCTATGGTTCTCGCTGCCATGACAAATTGAATGAAGTTCGTAGCGCATATGTAGGAGCATTGCCAAGTATTCAACAACATGTAACAAAATGTACCTTGATATGTCAGGATGTTGATCCGTATAAGTAAACCTTGGGTCTTGATGTTTGGTAAGATAAGTCAGTGGGGTGTAAAAATATTAGATCGTTCATTGTGATCTCCACATCTATCATTTGTGGCATACATGTTCCGATGGATGTCATTGCATAATTTTTCAATTTCATGTATTGCTAGTTGGATGGGGCTAGGGCTGTCAAAAAAGCTCGTTGTTCGCGAACAGTTTGTGTTCGGTTCGTCAATGAGTTTGTGTTCGATTTGTTCGATAAGTAGACGAGACGAACATGAACAAATTTTTTTCGTTCGGTTAGTTAAATGAACCAAACACGAACAATGATGTGTTCGTTCGTGTTCGAATCGTTATTGTTCGAAATATAAAATAATTTAAAGTAATTATATATAAAAAATTTATGATATTCAAAAAATTAAGTTTTATAAATTATAATATATAATAAAATAATAATAATAGTATATTAATATACTATATTAGTAATATACTGATATATATATTATATATTTATATAATATAAGTTATATAATTAATTTATATATATTAATATTAAGGATGTACTGGCTTGTTGTTCGCGAACAGCTCGTGTTCGACTCGTGTTCGGCTCGTTCGTTAAGAAACGAACACAAACAGTGACTTCACGAACAATTTCAAACACGAGCTTATTTCAAACAAACTAAATTTCAAACGAACCAAACACGAACACAAGCTCTGTTCGTTCGTGTTCGGTTCGTTTACACCCCTAGATGGGGCTATCATCAGTTCTTCCAAAGAATGGTTGCAATGCTTTCTTTGACTCTGAAAAACCGTGCCACTACGAACAAAATGTCTTAATCCGAATAAGAAATAAGAAACTGAAAAACTTATGTTAAGTAATGATATAATATGAAATACATACAAACATTCTCCATCCATGAGCTCTAAGTTAATAGGTTATGGATGGATGCGTCAATGCCAAAGACTTGCTACATGCCAACATTTACATTTTAATCACTGCCTTGCTACTTGCCATCTCTAAAATAATTTCTATGTCATCATTATCCTTAATATGGCTGTCAAAAAAGCTCGTTGTTCGCGAACAGCTCGTGTTCAGCTAGTTAAGTAGCTCGTGTTTGGATCGTTCGTTAAGTATATGAGCCGAACACGAATAAATTNATATGTAATATATTATTATATAAATAATTATATATTTTTTTAATTTTGAGCTAAAACGAGCCGAACACGAGCGAACAAAGGGTTGTTCGTGTTCGGCTCGTTTTAGCTCGAAATAAAAAAAAAAAATTATATAGCATTTTATATAACAATATATATTATTTATATAATAATATATTATATATATTTATGTCCAAGTTTAAATCATAACACCACATGTGGCAATGTGGTTAGTCTCTTCTTTTGTATATATTTGATCCAGGTTCGAATATCACACTTTACATATTTCTTTCTCAATTTAAGTTTAACGAGCCAATTTCAAGCCGAACACTAACACATTGTTCACGAGCCGATTTCAAACACGAGCTGATTTCGAACACGAGCTATTTCGAAAGAGCCGAACACAAGCCAAGCCTGAGCTCGCTCAAGCTCGGCTCGTTTACAGCCCTAATCATTAACATGCACTGCAAAGAATCTGCTGTCTATAAGAAAACGACACATTATGTTCACCATGAAATTCAAGGTATCATAATTCATTGTGAATATTTTTGTCTTCAACATTTTTTATGGTGTCTCTCTAGAAACACATAGTGGACTTGCTTTGCCACCGACATACTTAAGAACATACCCTTCAGAAAATGTTAAGACTAAATATATATATATATATAAAAGCTTTGATATTGATGGTTCACCAATTGCTTGGCCAAGAAACATGCAGTAGTTTGGTCAAATAAGTTTGATAGCAACATCAAACCTGAACATAGATAGAAAGCATTCCTCTTTGGATATACCATCAACAAATTTTCTCTATGTATAATAGTACTGTACACATACAGTGTACAAAAATATTGTATATAGAGTCTGGATGCATCTGGACTTCGTATGTAATATTATTTTCCGATTGAGCGCTAATTTTGACGTCAATTTTAGAACTTAAAGAGCTTTGCACGAATTTTAATGCAAGTGCTGATGGAAATTACATTGGTTGTCAAGACTAATTTAAATAGAGACAAATTTATGGTATCATTATAAAAAGACAGATCTGCCTTCCTCTAGATAGGTAATGCCACATAAATAAGCATAAAAAGCATTGAAGATTTATTATTTAAATGTATACCAGCTTAAAAATCATTTAATATAATTCATTAAATGCTACCTCTATTTATAATACAAGAGTGATATTACATTTTACGCTCATTGGGAGAGGGTTAGAACCACGACATTTATGGTATTTTACAAGTGACAGCTTATCATCCAGCTACCTTCTGGCGCCTAGTCGATTGTGGCATTGTAGCCTAAGCTCGTCCAATCTGGTGGCCCTTCCGATCTCTTTGCAAGGGATTTACCTCTATTTTATTCCTCTCTTATGGATTGTTAGATCTCTGTAAGATTAATGCAGCTACATTTTTTATATACATATTTTGGTTCCTCAAATTTTTAATGTCTTGAAAGCAACACTACGATAAAAATAAGAAAAAAAAAATAGATGTCATTTAAGTTTTAATTAATGACGCAATGATTAAAATCCATTTATTTTGTAGCCTCTAATTCTTATAAATGAGGTGATGGGATTCCTTCTAATGCCTACTTTGCTTCTCATTTTTCTCTCTTATAGCATGTCGAATTTCATATATCTGGTGTTACAATGGACAAACTGACAAACTCTGAAGTTGATGTGTCCACCAAAAGACGAGTCACTTCATTTTCAGAAAATCGAAAGCATGAGACTGCCTGTAGAGCAATGGGATTCCTTCTCATGCCTACTTTGCTTCATTTTTAGGACGGTGGCTTGAAAGGGGAGTAACAAAGGGTTTTGCATATATTTATTATATATTATTTTTTAAAATTTTATTTTATCCATCGATTTGGGTGTTACCAACTCATGCATGAAACAACAACAAAACATGTGTCATCTCTAGGCAAAATCAACTTTCAGGACGTGCTCACACAGTCTTTTACGATCTGAGATCTTCTGAGCAACTTTGTTGATGCTCGAGACGTTTGAGTTTAAATTATACATGTCGCTTTGATGGCTCACCGATTTCACTTTGTTTGATTCTTTTAATCATTAAATACTCCTCCATAGATGATGTTGTCATCATGTTCGTGCTCGTGCAATTCTTTATGTGACCATAGGTTGTTTGGGAGGCTTCAACTACAATTGAGATGAGACGGGTCTGAATTGCGTTGCAACAACGACGTGCCATTTTCACCATGTTAGCTCGTTTTGATAATAAAAGATCTCTACTTTAATATTTTTGATGCTCTGAATAGAATGTTATAGCATTCGTCTTTGGCTAGTTTATCCTATGAGTTATTGATTCGTCTTGTGAAATATATATGAGTGTCAACAACAAACTATATGATTACGCTCTACGATAGCCCGTTGAACCTTCCGAGAGTTGAGTCTCTCATCATTATGAAAAAGAAATGACACTTTAGCACATCATTGGTTTTAAGGAGGCATATAGTCAACTCAAAAGAAGCGATGTGTTCGATCATGTATGTTTGCCCTTTGTAAGGTTCAAGTGTCAGAAGCTTAAATTATTCTGGTAGCTCAGTATAAAAAATCTTTCGGGAGAATGCATTTTTTGGTTGTCATGGTGCTTCAATTTTCTCGAACAAATGATGGTCGATAGGATTTAACCGAACACTATTGATATACTTGTATCTTCCTCCCTTTCTGGGGCCGTGGGAACCACACTACCATTATGTGTCGAGAGGTATTATAGAGGTTGTTGGGTCAGGATACCTTTAATAATCTCTAACATTTAATCCTTCAGATCTTGGATCTGATGGACCACAAACTCCCTGGTGCGCTTTATATTATTTTCAGTCACTTTATTGTGAAGTCATTCACCTTACATTGCTCCTATTCTTGTTAGTGGCATAATCTACACTCATCACACCTTTTAAGATGTTGAATCCAAAGTTTTCTGTCAATCACAACTAAGGAATAAAGCATGGGAGAAGAGTAGAAATAAGGTGTGTGTGAGTGGGAGTGTGGAGTTATAATCTCATAATGAACCGTAAAATCTTGTAAGCCGCTTCATTAAATGCTAGCTCTATTTCTAAGGGACTTGGTACAATAGTGTATTATATTTTTAATTGCCCTCATTGGAAGAGGGTTTATATAGAGTATTTTTTATATTTTACAAGCGATGACTTATTGTCTGGTTGCCTCGTGGCAAAATAAATTAGCTAGTAATTTTGGCCCGACTGCATTAGCTTGGTCGGTACGATTTGGTTGGCTGATCTAGCTTGGTTGGCTATCTTCACTATAGTAAGAAGTCTTTGGATCTCATTGGACGAACGGAGATACTATATGGAATTTACTCCTTTATTTGGTTGGCTCTACTATGGGATGGGTTACTGCATCGATTTAGCTTTCCTACAGTTGATGGTCTGGATGCCCTCATATCTCATTTCCAGTCAAATGACTTATAATCAAATCACTAAGTTTTTTCTTGTTTGCTTTTTGGCTCGATCGACTATGTTCTTGTTGACTTTGCTTGTCCAACTTGGCTCTTTCAGTTTAGTGAGCCTCACGATCTCCTTACAGTGGATCCCCTCCTACTGATTACTTTATTCTATATCGTTAGATCTACGAAAGATCAATGCAAATACCTTTTCTATGCACTCATGTATATTTATTCAAGAGATAGTTATGTTGCAAAAATTTCGATTATGCAAATTTTCTAATCTACAAAAATTAGATTTAGGTTTGTATAATTAAGATGTCACAGTGATTAAAATCATGAGACTTAGGTGTTGTTTGGGGCAAACATCGCAGCCATGACAAAGAGAAAATTACTGCATAAATTCATGGCACATGACCTCTTACCTTGCTTTGAGATGGGTTGCATTTCACAGTTTTGTTATAATTTGATACTAATTTTACCCCTACGCTATTTTGAATATGACTCACCATTTCCGTGATAAACCTTCCTTTGGCATCATGGATCCATTATTTTTGTGTCATCTCTATTTGGATGCAGTTCATTTTCACTACCACCCTACGTTTTCATGTTAGCTTACTTTTCCTTCAATTTTGGGTGATTTTGAGTATGATAATCTTTTGAGATACTATTTATGAGATTTTAGGGTTTCGAGTTGTCTCATTAATTATTCTTTTTTTGTGTGTGGTTGAGCCTTCAAGTTTTCCTAGAATGCTCAGTTGTGAAGATTGTGATAAAATTAGATCATATCTCTATTTTTTCTTTCTGCTTAAATCCCTTTATATATTCTTACATTACTATGCAGCACAATGAAATTTTTTAGTTTGATATGTATATGCATTAGAATTTGTGGTATTCTTAGAATTCTCTATTTAGGCCTTTCATATTTTTCTAATGCTACGTAGTATCTTGACATTTAGATTTTAGATATGTTAATACATCAAAATTGTGTGTTATGCCAAAAATTCTCTACTTAAATCATCCTTACTTTCTTGCAATACATGCACTAGTATGACATTTAGGAGTTTAATCTATAAATACAATAGAATTGTGTGGTATGACAAAAATTCTATTTAAGCCCTTCATATTTTCTTACAATACTATATAGTAATATGCTATTTAGGATTTTGATATGCACATATTTCATAATTGCATGGCATGACAAAAGAAAATTGTTTAAGCCCTCCATATCTTCTTACAATACTATGCAGTAACATATCATTTAAGATTACATATGTAAATACATTAGAATTGTGCAGTATGACAAACAAACTCTGTTCGAGTCCTCCATATTTTTTTTATAATACTATGTATATTGTGTTAGATATGCAAATACATCAATTTTGTGTGATACGTAAATACATCAAAGTTGTGTGGTATGAGCAACATTTTTTTAGTTTGGCTTTCAGTGTTATTTTACAATATTATTAAGCAATTTGCTATTTAGTGGTTAGGTATGTAAATGCATTAGGTTTGTAATTGATCTCTTCTTATTACATAGTTTAGTGATGGGTAATTCTAAGGATTGTGCACTTGCTACTTGGGAGAGACATGTTAAGATCATCTTTTTTGAATATGAGGTGGGCAATCAGAATTTGAAAAAAAAATGGTAGAGAATATGATAGGACCTAGTTACGAATAAATGGGATGGATTGAAAAATGATTGGAACTCGTGAAAAAAATCAAAATAAGGTGCGACTGGGCTATACTGCGACACAATTTAAAAAACCACTGATGTCTCAGGTGAGTTGTGGAAAGAAAAGAAAGATGCACATTTTATTTATCTTTTTTTTTCTTTTCACATATGCATGATTACGTAATTTTCCCAATAACATTGTTTTTCATTGTAGGTATTGATTGAAGCCAAAAAATTTTGAACTGGAAGAAAAAATATTGTGATGTTTAGAGGAGTTGTTGCCATGGGAGTTCATGCTTGGACTCCAGAACACTATGTTATTGATAACTTGGCGAATGTGAGTCAAATCCATGAAGATAAAGGTATCTTGAATGTTCCCTTTGGAAATTGATGCAAATCTAATATTAGTATTCTTAAACGTCCATCTTCATTCGGACATAATGGTAGGAAAAAAACGTGCATGTAGCACCATCAATGTCTGATGCTATTTGAGTGCTTGATCAGAATTTAGAAATTTTTTATGACATTCCCTTTTTATTTTTTTTGCAACCAAATTTCTTGAAGAACATATTAGGAGGGATGCTTCTATGTCAAAATATTTGCGTACGTAGTTATTCATAGGGTATAAAGAGGTTATATCCATGTTATATTTCTTTTAACTTTTCTGTAACCTACATGCAACCTATCTGTAACCTACAAATAAATTCCGCTCTTCTGTAGCTCCGGTAGTTGCAGGTAAGTTACAGGGAGGTTACATGATAGTATAAAACATACATAACCCGCCTGTACTCTCTGAATAACCCCCAATATACGCAGCGCTGCGCACGTAAGACGTGCGCAAATATTTTCCTTCAAACAAACCCTAACTTGTGCTTCACTTTTAAGAAATAGCAATAATAAAAGTGATATAAAAAATTGATTATAAACATAAATATAAAACTTTAAATGTTNTATATATATATATATATATATATATATATATATATATATATATATATATATATATATATATATAATTGGTATCAAAGTATAGCTGAAGAAAGGAAGGAATAATCACTTGGATTCACGAACTCGACCTGCCTGCCTTTCCCAATAACACGAGAACGTGATGAAGCTGNCAAAGTATAGCTGAAGAAAGGAAGGAATAATCACTTGGATTCACGAACTCGACCTGCCTGCCTTTCCCAATAGCATGAGAACGTGACAAAGCTCCAGCCCGATTTGGTCTCAATAAGTGAGACTTTTCGTAGTCTAATAATTAGCACTTCAATTTTCAATTAATAATTTTTTTTTACACAGGGAATCTAAATCCTTAGAATAGAGTTATTTTGTTTGGGCTTTCTTTGGTTATTTTTGCAATTATCTCATTTTTTTTTAATGGAAAAGAATTTTGCATATATTTTATGTATAAAAAAGCTTATGAAATTTTATATTTACATTCATAACACGTAAGTATTCAATAACACATCAAAATATTACTACTTTTTTTTTATTTTTAAAAGTCAAATATAACAATTCATGTAAAGGTTTGTGAGCCTAAAAAAATTAGAAAAATAAATATAAAATTTAAGGGGTNTTGGTCTCAATAAGTGAGACTTTTCGTAGTCTAATAATTAGCACTTCAATTTTCAATTAATAATTTTTTTTTTACACAGGGAATCTAAATCCTTAGAATAGAGTTATTATGTTTGGGCTTTCTTTGGTTATTTTTGCAATTATCTCATTTTTTTTTTAATGGAAAAGAATTTTGCATATATTTTATGTATAAAAAAGCTTATGAAATTTTATATTTACATTCATAACACGTAAGTATTTAATAACACATCAAAATATTACTTCTTTTTTTATTTTTAAAAGTCAAATATAACAATTCATGTAAAGGTTTGTGAGCCAAAGAAAATTAGAAAATAAATTAAAAATATAAGGGGTTAGATATGTANTCTTGGAATCACAATTATTGTATTTATTTAAATTTTTTTAACTCATAAATTGATTATATATATATATATATAGAGAGAGAGAGATAGAGAGAGAAAGAGAGAGAGATATGATGAATAATACGCACTTTAAAGAGGGTTTTACTAGGGTATTTCTGGTATTTTACATGGGTAAATTTGTCGCCCGGATGCTCTTTAGCTCGATCTGTTAAGTTCAGTTAGCTTTGGGTTGACGATATTTGCTCGGTTTGTATGAGTCGGCAAGCTGATCTGATCTGGTTGTCGATCTATGATAAATGATAATGAGCATCTGGGGCGTCCATGAGATGATTGAAGATGATGCGCACTAGATTTTCTTTTGAATCATGGGGGGTAGATTATCATATCAAGTTGACTTTCTCAAGTAGTTGGCTCGGAAGCTCTTTGGTTTTGTTTCTGGTCGAATAATCCGTGCTTGCATCATCTGATCATCTTTTTGTCCACATTGTGGCTCGGTCGGTTTTGTCCTTGCTAGCTTGGCTTGTATTGCTTGCTAGATCGGTCAAGTGGGCTTAACGATCTTCTCACAGTGGGTCAGCCTACAATGTACTCCTCCCTTCTGAAACATTAGATCTCTTTAAGATCAGTGCTGACACATTAATTACCCCATGATGAGAGCCCAATCATTGAATCATTTGGTTAAAGTAGATGCATTATTTTTATATTACTCATAAATACCTTATTTTTAAAATGATTTTGAAAATTAACTAATATTAATGATATGTCGTCAACAAATTTATCATTTGATTTGAATCTCGATGCAACATTTGAGTAAGAAATGCTCATACTCAAATAAAAAAAAACATCCCAAATTTTAATTTTAGTAAATTTACAATTAAAATGACTAGCTTTACGAACATAACCAATAATACCAAAGTTGGTTCAATCAGAGTCAAATAAAGCCCAGATCAAGTCATTAAACCATTGTTTAAAACTTCCAGTGCATAATTAAAAGTTTAAACATATTCTAAATATGACAATTTTATAGTCAAATTGAGCGTACGGACGAGAACAATCCAACGAGCCTAAGATTGCTCAATTTTGACATTATTAAGGCATTCAAATGTTCACTGCACACCATCTGATAGACGGTATCTCTCCGAGCTGTCACATGAAGTGGTCTAAATTTCTTCCTTGTTGCATAGGGGCTTCCCCCATAATTTATAAATAGAGTCTTACTCCTTCTCTTGAAAGGGGCAAGAAAATTGGCCTAAAAGAAGACTGAAGTTTTGAGAATGAGCTAAAGTCAAGCATCTTTTCTGCACCCCATATCTGGTGAATACCTCCCGCTCCTACAACCTCTAACCACCACATGCTAGCCACAATCAACCACCTTCGACCACAACTTACTCATCGTATAAAAGTCTCTTGTAGAGCCACAACATATGTTGTAGAATCCAAGTGCATGTTGTGAAATATTGAAGCACTCAACTGAGTAATATGTCATCCAATACACCCTGCAATGAAGTGCCCTAAAGACGGTGTAACAATGCACATCGAATAATGTGCAATGACACAACTTAATGATGGTGTATCAATGCACTTCAAATACATTGCAATGAAATCTTTCTTAGACGATGTAACAATGCACCCAGAAAGATGATAACTTTCTTCGGACTCCTAAAGCTCTCTCCTCACAGGTCGTCACTACGACCAATATGACTAATTACAACATACATGGTCCATAGCTCGTGTAGCTCCTAACTCCAACCTCTACACCCTACAAACATCATCAGAGCTCAGAACTATGACCAATGTGGCGTACAACTCATTCAACTTCCGGATTCAATCATTGCATCCTACAGACGTTATCATAGCTTAACATTATGACCTACACGACCAACTACGACCTATGTGGTTAATTGTTTGTGCAGCTACGGACTCCACCCCCTACAACCTACAAACACTATCACAGCTTGCCAACACGACATATGTGGTCCACAACTCATGTAACTCTCCACTCTAGCCTTTGCAACCTACGAATGTTATCACAACTCACCACTACGACCTACGTGACAAACTATGTCCTATATGGTTCACAGTTTATGCATCTTCTGACTCTGACCACTGCGGCCAACAAACATCATCGCAACTCACCACTAACTCTATGTTACTAACTACAACTTATACAGTCCACAACTCGTGTAGCTCTTCACTCCAACTTCTGTGTTCTATGGACATTATCGTTATTCACCACTATGACATACATGATATATAACTCATTTAACTCATGGCTTTGTTCTCTGGGGCCTACGAACGCCATCTTAGCTCATCACCACAACCTACGTGATCCACATCTCTAGTAACTCACAATTCCAACCTCTACGAACTACGGACGTTATCACAACTCACCACTACGACTTACATTACCAACTATGACCTACATAGTTCACAACTTTTGTAACTTCCTACAAGGACCTCTATGGCCAACCAGTGCTCCTGAAACAATCATCAACAACCCACACAACAAACTACTATTATTATATACGACAAACTAACACTACAACAACCATCTACAACATTCACAGATGACCAATATTTTCATAACAATCGACTACATTTCTTGCAGTATGCTATTACTGAGAGCCACATTCATTAAAACCGAACTACAACTCTTATTAATGAATTATTATTATATATTTATAATGATAAACTTTGTAACTACATCTTCTTTAATTTAATAGAAGAAAATACATATGTAGTTATCATTCATAATAGATTATTTCAATTGAACTAGACCCTAAGTTTGTGGTGTCCCATCCTGCTTACTTCTCTTTAATTTTCTCAGTATTTGTTAGATTTCATGTAAACGATATTGCATTACTCTACGACCTTCGATGTTCTTGCATGCATCAATTAAATTTATTGAAAGTAAAATACGTATTTTTATGTCCTCTGTTAGTATCATTCTGATAATAATTATTATATAAATAAAAAAAAGGTTGCCTTATTCTCTTGTCATCCTATAAGAATTATATTCCGACGGATGAATAAATCAGACGGTTCAGATCTCAAACCAACGGTTCAGATCATATCATGCAAAATATTATCGAAAACATTTATATTTTTCTATATTTAAATAAGTTGCTATGTACGTATGCTCCAGAACAGTACGTAGTACACCCGTTACAAACGCACCCGTAAAAGCTAAAGCTAAAGCTGAAGCAAACATGCGAAACGAATGTCTCTTAGAACAGAACAGAACAGAACAGAGCCCAGAGCACTCCCCTCATTCATGGCCGCCGAAACCCTTCTCTTCGCTAAAGAGTGAAAATAGAAGATCCGCAAAAGCGCTCAGAATATACTTATGCGCCTGTTTTCGATTGAGCTCCAGGTAGCAGAATAGGAGCTCGCGGAGGACGGCGAGGTCGAGCTGAGTCCCACGGCCGGAAACCCCGATCGCCGCAGCCATCTCCTCCATGGATTGACGGAAATCCACATAGGGGTTCGGTGTGTAGGTTGCAACCGCTACGCCGGCGGATCCAAGGCGGATGATTACGGTGGAGGAATCGAGGATGGAATTGGATGGACCAGGGGAGGCGGGAAAGAGACGGCGTGAGGCGATGGCGGAGGAGATTAGATCATGATCAGCGGCGGCGGCGGCGGCGGAGGAGGAGGAGGATGCTAGGGTTAGGGTTTGGAAGGAAGATGGAGTGTGGGTGTCGGAATAGGAGGAGGGATCGAAGAGAGAGTTGAAGGATTTCAAATCGTCGGTTGAGGAGCCGCCGGAGATGGCGGCGGCGGAGGCATGGGAGGAGGATTTTGTTAATGGAGGGGTAATGGAGGAAGGGCGTTTCAGCCTCGTGAAGCAGCCGAGCATTTCTCGCTTGGGTGAGGAGGAAGGGAGAAGGCCACATGGGGTTGGGCGTCGGGGGATTTATAGGCGTGCTCTGATGTGTTGGAGCCGAAGCCGCCTAATCGAAATAACATTCATATCTAACACACATATATCTATATCTATATTTATACATAATTTAAATAAAATTTAATTGATTA
>JXCR01071741.1:95899-128737 GCA_002079205.1 Phalaenopsis hybrid cultivar | reverse complement strand
TATATATATGTCGCCATCGTATAATTCTCCCTTCCAACTAAATCTCCCTCTTGGACTATAGAAATGATCCGAAGATGAGAGGAACCGGAAAAGAAGAGATATACAACAAAAAAAGACAAACAAATTTTAAAAGGAAACATGGAGGACTTCTGTATGAGTAATTGTCGTGTGATAAGTCAAGAGTATATGGTCGAATAATATCATATAAAAAAAACATCAAAACACTGTATCTACGAAGAAATTCTCTACATAAACCACTTATAACCAAAGAACCAAAAAGAGCATTATGAGATCACAAGCACTTTCAAAGGCACGTATCCCTTTGGTTAATTACGTCCAAGGGGATACCCAATAATACTTTCAATAAAAGGAGTCATTCTTACATTATCATGACCATAAAAAGGTCACCAAGAAGGATGGTTATCCTGCAGGAGCATCCTAACGCTTTCAAAGCTCTTATTAAGTCATAGAGCATAGAGTGAATCTCTTACATCCTAAATGTGTAATTGAACATCGACATACGGGGTCTACGAAATAACCAAGTTGACCTATAGGGCCCACACTATGCTTCCAAAGCCAAACCAGGTCACAAGGTTAGAGGGTGAATCACCAAATCCAAACAGGCGGCAAATTATCAGTAATTGGGGCCAACGAGAAGACATTAACTAGTTGTCAAAAGGATAACATGGTTTAAAAGGGCTCAAAAAAGGAGAGGTAGAGTAATATTGATCGTGTAGAGATAGCCAGGTTAGAATACCACGAATTCATCATCCCAAGCTATTAGGACCTTACGTCTAATTGGTCGTGATGGTAGTCGACCCACTACAACTAGAGACTCCCTTTTAACAATCCTTGAATCTAGTGGAGATTGCGCTAGCTACCGTAAGGAAGTGGGAGGAGTTTGGAGGTGCAATGCATGAATGAGTGTCTAGGTGTATTTATATCGACAAAAGAGTACAATTATGCATTAAGAATGTAGAAGGGCCCACAACCAAGTATGAACGTGAGCAGTGATGCAGTGGTACTTACAGGGACAAGCTGGTGCAATCCTGGGCATGAGTGAAAGCACCACGTGTGTGTCCTTGCATGTGCAAGCACCATGGGAGAAATAGTTAACGACAGTAATAGGGAAACAACATAGCATCTAACATGCCAGTGCTTACATGTCGACGGTGGTGTCGCACTAGTCTACACTATGGTGGCATGATAATATGTGGGAGCGTGGATTTACAAATATGTTAAAAAAATAAGATGATGGGCAGACAAGGGATCATGATAAGTCAAGTTTTGGTTAGTCAAACGTGCATGGATATTTGTTGTGTGGGCAGGAACAGGTGACCGGGTCAACGGACCCGTTTGTGCTCGGGGTGTGCATCGGGGTGTGTGCATGTTTGGAGACAGTTTTAGAGTGAACTTGTTTGAAATTTTTAATTTTTATGCCAAAAAATCCCAATTTTAGCCTATAACAAGGCCATTATGAGAGAGAAAAAGGCTCACCTTTTCTGCGACATTTGACTTGTTATTTGTTGCCTCACATTTTAGGTTATTATTGCCTAACAATGTTGGAATTTCTTATAGGTTATTTTTGCCTCCACTTTTAAGCTATTGTTGCCACACCTTCCTGACTGCTATTTTTTAATGATGTTGAAGTTTATTTAAATCTATTGTTGCCTCACCTTGTGGGCTACTATTACCCAATTATGTTGGCGTTCCTTCTAAGTGGTTGTTGCCTCACCTTTTGTGTTGTTGTTCCCCCATCTTTTAGCGTGTTGTTGTCCTATCATTTGGGATGGTTTTCTCCACATCCTAGGTTGGTGTTGCCCCATCTCTCGGGTTGGTGTTACCTTATCTCATATGTTATTTTTGCCCCCGTTTAGGCTGTTTTTCTCTAAAATGGAGGTTTTTTGTGCTTGAATTTCCTCTGAGATTCTAATGCTAAGGCATTGAAACACCATGAAAATCATATGAAGGATCAGATCCTAATGAGGTGAATAGGTGATACTGATACTCACTGAATATGAACGTAATATTTTCATAAAGGTGTAGTTAACAGAGTTCATGAAGTTCAAATATCTTTTAGGTGCATATAAACCATAATACTAGTGTAAAAAATATTAGCATTTTAAACCAACTAATTGAGTGTAAGTAAACTATCCACCGTGGTAACTTTTCTCTCTCTTTAACGTCAAGAGTTGAAAAATACTTGAGAAGAGTTGATGGAGACACGAACTAATCTGATTTAAAATTCGGGTAATTTTAAGACTTGAGATATGATGTTGGCTCTTGAAGAGGAAACCAAAAAGTTATAGATCCAGTGTGCCTAAGAAGAATTTCATCAAGGCTTCTAAAAAGGAATTTGTCTGATGTGTCATTAAACTAGAGTCAGTATTAATAACCTATCTCCCAGTCAGACTTCCTAAGATCTGCCTTATACACAAAAGGAAAGAATTTGAAAGTAACAAGCAGGAGAACATCCTTAAAGTGAGGGAGGAAGATATTAACATAGATTAGTATTTTGCTTTTATTGACTTGCATTATCTTTTGTTTCTTATGTCGGTGTGCTTTTTTGTATTTTTTTTCATCTATGTGATGTAGCATTTGTACTTTATGATGTTGTATTTTTCATCACCTTATGCTAATGCATATTATTATTTGTATTACTTATCGCCAACCAATGACAATGTTATTACAAGCCTTGATTGAAAAAAAAAATAGTTCAATTAAGATGTTGCCCCCAAATAAGAGCATAATGACAAAATTTTTCTTAAGCTTATGCTTTCTGAAATTATTTGGTGAAAATTCAATTTTTTAAATAAGTAACACCTTTTGTGGATTATAGCTCCTCTGAGAATTTTTTATTATATAAGTACTTTCTAAGGCTTTTAGTCATCTAATATTTTTAAGTTTACCTGTAACTTCCGTGCATTTAGCCCTCTGAGGCTTTTTAAGTGGAAACCCATCAACTAGTTGCTCTCATGTAATCTTTTTTAGTAAGGATCATATCCATTACTAGCTTTCCATCAATGTTACCTCATGGGCATTGAGTGTATACCTTCTTTACAACTTGGCATCATGAGGTATTTTTAGTGAGGACTGTGTCCACTACTAGCTTCCCATCAAGACTGCCTTATGGGCATGTCTTTTAGGGGTTTAAATGGAGACTACGCCTGGCACTAAGAATGTTTGACCTTTCCTAAACTATTTAGCATGAATGTCAACTCGACAATTATTGAATATAATTGAAGAAGTGAATTGTATTTCACTTTGTATTTTAGATCTGTTCTAAGTTATTTTGTAGGAAATGCTCATTGACATTAATCTGTAATGAATAAAGCCAAATAAAATCCAACAAGGATGTTAGACCTGTTTTGGGCTATTTTCCAGAGGTGCTCTATGACGTTAACCTATTGTAGAAAAAAACTTGAAATGTAATTCACCAATGATATTTGACACATCATAGGTTATTAGACAAAGCTTATGTTTGAAAACCATCACTTGTTTTTAATCTATCTTAGGTTTTTTAGTCAGAGTACCTGCTCAACAACCATAGCATATTTAAGAAGAGATCGAATCGAGCCCCCATGGGATGGATTAAACTATGAATGTGTTGACCTCATTTTTAATGAGGTCTAATTCCCTTCTTTAGAAGCCTAGGATCTAGCCATAGAACTTTCCTGTTGAGTATCCTAGAGGACTAGTGATGGAACCCACTCACATAGAAATTCTAAACACTTCTTGAATCTTTTTGTGAAGTCCCACATGGGTGGTCATAAGCTCTCATTTGTCAATTGAGATAGTCAAATTGAGAGTCTCGATAAGAGGAATCCAATGTGCCTAAGATCACTTAATTTTGAGATCATTAATTCTCTTAAATAATAAAAAAACTTATATGATTAAGAGGGATCAATGTGGTCATTCGATCATATCGTTATGAAAGTTATATCCAAATAACTAATTAAATGCCTCTGCCTCATGTGTTATAAATCAACCCCCTTTCTTTATTTCAGGGGCGAGGGCGGGGTAGAGAGGGGGGGAGTCAATTTCTAGTTTTATTCTAAATGAAAGACTCGGTGATCATAACTCATAATCTATATAGCTATCGACCACCTTCGACCAACACCCGCTAGCCACCATCAATCACTGTTGGTTGCCCCTATTCATTGCCACCAACAATCACTAATAACTAATAATGTATGCAAAATATGGTATATCATGGTATAACAACATATCTCAAATACGATGTAATGAATAATGTCGTATTAAAGTTCTCATGATAACTTCCAGCCTCTATAGCCACCGACCATCATCAACCACCACGTGACGCCCATCATCGACCAACTCTTGCCACCCCTGATTGACCACCACCTATTGCCACCATTGACCACTATCAATGAACTCTGCTAGCTAATGGTATGTCATAAATACGATGTGATGATGTATCCCAAATATGTTGTAATGATGTATCTCAAATATGGTGTGACGAAAAATATCGTATTAAAGTCTTAATGATAATTTCTGACCTCCATAGTGATTGATCACTGCCAACCATCTCCCACTTACCTCCCTTGTTTTCCATTGTTGGTGAACCCTACTAGCTAAAAATCTATTCCAAATATAATATAATGACGTGTCTCAAATTTAGTGCAACTATATATCCCAAATATATTATAACTAATAACATCATATTAAAGTCTCGAGGATAACTTTTGGCCTCTGTAACCATTGACCATCCTTGAACACAACCCATCAATCACCATCAACCACTGTCAATCATCACATGCCACCCCTGCTCTCCACTCTCAGTGAACTTTGCTAGCTAATGGATTATCTTAAATTTAGTTTAATGATGTATGTCAAACCCAGGGTAACAACATATCTCAAATTTGATGTAATGGAATAATATTGTATATATTTAAGATATGATAATAACTCTCAATGAATACTACTTATGACTACTCTATTCAGATGTCTTCTTCTGGACTCCTAAAATTTTTTATACATCGTATACTAAAAAATCTTGTCTCTTGTATAAAGCAATAAACTTGAGAGAAGGGTGCCGCCATTAAACGGTGTAACACCAACTACAAATTTTGTGACTTGTTGCTACTATAATTTTCCACTATGGACTCTATGGTCAACTAACACTACTGCAACTGCCAACTATGACCGATGTGACTAACTATGACTTATGTGACTGATTACTACTATAACTTCCAACAATAATCCCTATGATCAGAAGACGTTATTGCAACTATCAACTAAGACCTATGTGACCAACTACAACCTACATGGCTAACTGCTACTACTGCTTCTAACAATGATTTTTGTGGCAAGCTAATGCTACTGTAACTTCTAATTATAACTTACGTGACCAACTATGACTTATGTGGCTAACAACTACTCTACATGGCTAACTGCTTCTAACAATGATTTTTGTGGCAAGCTAATGCTACTGTAACTTCTAAATATAACCTACGTTACCAACTATGACTTATGTGGCTAACAACTACTAAAACTTCCAACTATGACTTAAGTGACCAATTGATGCAACTATAGCTATCAACCATAACCCATGTGACTAGTTACTAATTTAGTTTCTTACTATTGCTTTTGTGGCCAGCTAACATTACTATGTCTACCAACTATGACTTATGTGACCAGTTGTGGCCTACATGACTAACTACTACTATAGCTTTCGACTACAACCTTTATGTATGAGTGAAGCTATTATAGCTACCAACTATATTATATGAGACCAACTACATTTTATGTGGATAATGACTATTGTCTCTTTCAACTATGATATTTGTTACCAACTAACACTACTGCAACTATCAACTATGGCATATGTGGTTAACAACAACTACTACTTTCAACTATGGCCTCCGTGACCAACTCACATTACTGCATCTACCAATTATGACCTATGCAATTATTTACTACTACAACTTTCCACTACTTTTTTATCATCTATGTGTGTTAGATTTTTGTGTGAAGCTAAGACATTAAAGGTCACTCTACCATCTTGAATCTTTCAATAAATAATAGAAATGAAAAATCAAACATTCTTAATAAGTGATAAAAACTATTAATGTAATCCATAGTAAGGATGTTCTCTGTGAGAGTAAAATGAACTTTACTCACAATCTAAACTTTATTGCATTATTCATGGTTGGGCAACACAAATAGGTTATTGTAAAATCTTTTTAATATAACTTCCTCATATACTTTGTAGAGTGATAAATCTCAATCAGAGAATTAATTTTTCTGATTTTTTCAAGGAGTGATATCTTATTTTGTTGAGAATTCTCACTGTTAGGCTATTCTCTCAACCTATACATCTTTTATTTTTTAAATGACATTATAAGCCTAAATAATAATAAAAATAAACAACTTGATCATAAAAATGTTGATTCTATTTTATTTTATTTTCTTTATTGAAGTTTATAAAACGAGTAAAAAATTTAGCATCCTAAATTACCTAAGGTTGACTATAGGCATTATTTTTTAGTATGCATTGCAAAAAAATAAATAAATAATTTGTGTCACCCATTGATTGTTGTATTACAATTCTTATAAATCAAATTTTGAATACCATAAGAATTCATTTATGAGCTTCATTAGGACATTATTGGATTCCAAGATTCAAGTTATAAATAATTATGGGTNCAATTCTTATAAATCAAATTTTGAATACCATAAGAATTCATTCATGAACTTAATTAGGACATTATTGGATTCTTATATTCAAGTTATAAATAATTATGGGAACTTATATTTTATTTTGTCTTTTTGATAAACTATACAAAGGAACTCTTTAGCTAACAACTAACTACAATTTATTTATCTAATATCTCTATAAATTATATTTCTTGATGATAACTATCTTATGCATTATATTAGACATCTGAGGGGAACATTCAATATATAATCCACTTCTCATCATTTCAACATTCCTAAACAAGATATCACTATTTATACTTCTTTTAAGCATTCAATGGATCAATGCTGACACAAATTAATGAGGACAAAAGTTATACTTTATTATATCAATTAGAGATCTTTGTGAGCACAATCCAACTAATCCAAAAATATCATCCTATACATAATGGGTGGATCAACATAAAAACTTGCTGATAAAGATAACTACGATAAAATACTTGATCTTAACAAACTCTTTTATTATTGCTACAAACTTGAAAAGGCACGGACTTGCACAATCTTTCAACTTGAATCACTCACTCCAATTATATACACTTAAATGCATCAAATATACATATAAACCAACAATGTAGTGTGACAATTATTTTTGCAACTATTAAGTGACTATACTATAGTCAATCAAAGGGTGGCAATATGCCAACATCAACACAATTTTCAAATATGATATGACTAACTATACATCATATGTTCCATCAAATTATGATAAAGCTAAACTTACATCATCAACCAAAATTTTCAAAAATTAAAAATAAAGACATTTTTTTTTACTACATTCAAGATGGCTTGTTTTGATTTATGCATCAAAATGATGTAGCATCATGTAGCATCTTATATACACAAATTAACAACAGCAGTTCCCCTCTGCATGACAAGCTACGTACCAAGCATGCATGAAAATGTTTTTGTTGCGACGTGTGAGGAGAGCTATATTTTATGGGCCCATTTCTCTCATTACTATTTATTAGGTTTGGAATTTAGCTTCTGGACTTTAGCCCAAAATATTATAAAAAATGAACATTTAACAAATGAATTTAATGAACATTTCATGTCGTATGTTCATGGAAATATTTGCCAAATAAAGTCCAGAATATTGTGCGATCTAAGAGTTGTTACACGCCAAAACATGTTAATTGTGTGGAAGTACGTTAATATTAGATGTTTGTTGCATGGAATTGTGCTGACGCCCGCATTTATTAAATGTTTATACAATAAAGTTTTAAGGGACATCAGACATCATGTATGGTCTGATTTTTTAGGTGCTATTTTGTAGGAAAATCATGTTTAGTACAAACGTGCCAAACAATTCTTATGTAATTACATACTTTTGCATTTATACCCACTTCAATCTATAACGTCTAGGGCTGTCAAAATGGCTCGTTGTTCACGGATAGTTCGTGTTCGGCTCGTTTGCTAAGTTAACGAGCTGGACACAAACAACACAAACAAATATCTGTTCGTTCGTGTTCGACTCGTTTTGACTTGAAATACTACTAACTAATTATATATATATCTTTGATGAGTAGTAATTTTTAAAAATTTAGTTGACTACAAGGCTATAAAGATTTATAATCAATTAAAAGTATTAATGAAGAAAATATAATAAAAATTATTAAATTAGATTCAAATGATATTTTAAATCTTGCTCCAATCATTAACATCTGATGGCTATGTGATTATGATTGNACAAGGCTATAAAGATTTATAATCAATTAAAAGTATTAATGAAGAAAATATAATAAAAATTATTAAATTTGATTCAAATGATGTTTTAAATATTGCCTCAATCATTAATATCTTATGACTACTTGATTAGGGTTGTCAAAATGACTCTTTGTTCGTGAACAACACGTGTTCGGCTCGCTAAGCAAATGAGTCGAACACAAACACACTTTTTGAGCTCAAAATAAAAACGAACCGAGCCTGGGCTCGCTCTTGCTCGGTTCATTTACACCCCTAATAACGTCACATAAAAACAAATTAAAATTAACCAACTTGGCTATCATGAATAGTTTTATGAATGCAAGGGTTATATGTGTAAATATTGGTGTCATATATGTCAATACATGAGAATTTTGTGGTATGTATGTATGTAAATTTTGCCTTTAATTTATGTAACTTTTTTTTTTTAAATTTTATATGATTAAAAAGGTATGCTTTGAAATTCATAACTACATATTGCATTTGTATTTCTTTTAAATTTTATATGATTTAAAATTTTTATTTCACATAAAAAAATATCATTATTATTTACTTTTTAAAACTGAAAGATAATTCAAAATATTAAATTAATTTTAAGATATAAATATAAAACAAAACACTTGGAATAGTTAAAGTGCTTATAAGATGGGAGTCATGTAAATTTAATAATAGGGATGTGTAGGGGTAGATAGCTCTCTGCAATGCATGCCATAATTTAGATTGCATTCTTAGGGAATCTGGTCCTTGTGATCCGTGATTCCCGCTTGACCTTATTAAATGCTATAATTATTTTATCTTTTAGGCCATTCTCCTCCCAAATTTCAAGGGGACTCACATTGCCACATTCCCAAACACCTCTCTCTCTCTCTCTCTCTCTCTCTCTCTCTATATCTCTCTCTCTCTCAGCTCCAATGGGGATGGCTACACTGGTGGCAACATTGAAAGAGGAAAATATATTTAAATAAAAATATCTTATAATTTAAAAAATATTTTGTATATTAACTAAGCTTTTCTTTTTCATTAAAAAAAGATATATATTGTGCATGTTGNGATTAGGGTTGTCAAAACGACTCTTTGTTCGTTAACGGCTCGTGTTCAGCTCGCTAAGCAAACTAGCCGAACATGAACACACTTTTTGAGCTCGAAATATAAACGTGGCTCGTTTACACTTATGTAGGTTATAAAGATAAATTCTAGAATGACTTAGAAAACTTAATACAAATGATACCTCTTGAAGAAATTATTTTTATTGGGGGAGATTTAGATGGACATATCGGTAGAGTGGTAGAAAATTTTAGAAATATTCATCATGACTACAGTTTTGGAGTGATTAATGAAGAAGATATAACCATATTAGATTTCGCTTTAGCGCTTGATTTAATTATTGCTAATATTTTATTCAAGAAAAGAGAAACATATTATTACTTATATGAATGGATCTAATAAAACACAAATTGATTATTTTCTTATGAGAAGAAGAAATCGTTGAGAATGTAAAAATTGTAAGGTCGTTCCAAGCGAGGATTTAAACAACATCGCTTATTAGTTTAGATTTTAAGATGAAGAGTTGTACTATGAATCATCGTCACAGAATTAGATGGGGTACCTAAAAGACACGAATAAAATTTTTTTTATGAGTAAAATTCAAGATTTCAAAATTTGGGAGGTTTATGAAGCAAATTTTATGTGAGATAAAGTAACAAACTCTATTAATTAAGTGATAAAAGATGTACTTGGAGAATAAAAAAAAACAGTTTTTATAAATAAAAATAGTTGGTGGAATAATAATGTGGCAAGAAAAAATAAAATATAAGAAGTTATGTTATAAAAATTGATTTAAATGTAAACGCTTAGAGAACCGAGAAAAATGTCAAACAACCCGTAGGGAGTCTAAGAAAACAATCTGTGAAGCTAAAAATTCTGCTTTTAGTGATCTTTATAATAACTTAGATACTACGGAGGGTGAAAAATATATGTATAAACTAGCCAAACAAAGAGAAAAGAAAAATAAAGTTTTTGCTCAAGTAAAATGTATTAAAAATGAAAATTAAAAAGTGTTTTTCTTAGAAAAAGATATTCAACATAGATTGGTGAGTAAATTTTATAAACTTTTTTATGATGTTTTTAAAAATATGATCGATCTCAGTGATCTTAATATCGTTAATAATAATATAATGTTTCATATTTTAAGTTGGCGTGTCATAAGTTAAGACGTATTACAAAGATTTCTCATAATCAATGTTGATTTATGCCGGGCAGGTCTACTATGGAAGCTATACATTTATTGAGACGACAGAGATAATAAAGAAGATCTACATATGATTTTTATTGATTTAGAAAAAGCTTACGATAAGGTTCCAAGAGATATTCTTTGGAGAGTTCTTTTTTATTGATTTAGAAAAAGCTTACGATAAGTTTCCAAGAGATATCCTTTGGAGAGTTCTTGGGAAGAAATGTGTAGATATGACTTATATTAAAGTCATTAAAGATATGTATACTAGAGCTGTTACTTGTGTTCGAATAGAAGAAGGATTGACCAAATATTTTTCTATATTTGTTGGATTACATTAGGGATCGACTTTAAGCCCATATCGTTTTGCTTTAGTTATGGATGGTTTTACTGGACATTTACATGAGGATGTACATTGTTGTATGCTTTTTTTGATGAAATCCTTCTTTTGGATGGGAGGAGAGAGAAAGCCTAGGAGAAACTTGAATTATGGAGGTCTACATTGGAGACTAAAGATCTTCGTTTGAGTAGAACTAAAACTGAATACATGGAATGTAATTTTAATAATAGTAGCTCTAGTGACAAAATTGCAACTATGGGTGATCAAATTATTAAAAGGTGTGAACAATTTGGATATTTCAGGTCATTTTTCAAAGTGATGGTGGTATAGATAGGGATGCTATTAGTAGAATTCAAGTTGGTTGGTTGAAGTGGAGGAATGCTTCGGGCCTATTGTGTGATAGAAAAGTATTGCTTAGACTAAAAGGAAAATTTATAAGATGGTGGTGAGAACTGCAATGCTTTATGGCGCTGAATGTTGACTTTTAAAAGAGAAGCATAAAAACTAATTTAAGTGTTGTCGAGATGAGAATGATTAGGCTGATGAGTGGCTTTACGCTTAAGAGACAAAATGCGAAATGAATATGTTCGTGATAGGGTTGGTGTAGCTTTAGTGACAGTCAACATTAGAGTCTTCTTAGATGGTTTGGTCACATTAAACATCGACCGTCTGATGATCCGATTAACAGAGTAGATGCTTTAGATTCGACTTATATTAAGAAAGACATAGGTAGACCTAGAAAGACTTGGGCATATTGTATAAAAAATGATCTTAATTTATTAGAATTAAATGGAAATATGACACTAAATAAGACGCAATGGAGAAAATGGATTCATGTAGTCGACCCCACTTAGTGGGATAAAGGTTTGTTGTTGCTCTTTGTAGTTCAGACAAATTGGATTCAGTAAATCCATGGGGAAGTAGGATTTAAAAAAAGATATACTTTTTTTGTTCATTATGTTTTTTTCTCCGCTTTCATTTAAATGATAAAATATTGGAAATATTTAACAAATAATTAATAGAAAATTAATCAGATTTAACGTCAATCATGCTAAATAATTTTCATGATTTAGAACCTCCAGGATTTACTAAATCTTAATTTACATGATTTAATAAAATCTACTAAATCCTACTTCTTGCCAAAAAGTCCTTACAATTGTACTGAATGTAGCTTGAAGTGAACTTTTTGTTTTTCTATGGAGTGTATTTGTATCTCTATAATTTTTTCCATATGATTTACCGCTCACAAAATTATGTTAAAGGAATTTTGTCTCCTATTTGATGGCTTGCAAGGTCCTTTTGTTTGAAGCTATTGATTTCAAGATTTTTGGAGCCTGGTATACTTCAAGGTATTAGTGAAAAATTGTTGGGTGGCAATTGTAGGAAAGCTACAAGTAAAGGGTAAAATTTAAGTACAAGTTATGTAATGGTGACATTTTATAAGCTCTAGATGGGCTCTATCATGAATGAAATTTCAAAGGAATTCCTTGCAAAAGATCATGCGTGTAAGTGTTTTATACAATTGGATTTACTTTGGAAATTGTACCATTCATAAATATGTGTGCTTTATTTAAGATTTCGCAAATTGCTCGGATCTCCAAATGAATCATTTAATAAAAAAATAACACCTATGTGATATTTTATGGGTCTTTATTTTAGGAATTTTATCTGGCCACCAAAAATTTTTTAGGAGCTGTTTGGGTTTGTCAACAAATGGACCTAAAAGTAAAAATGAATGCGTGATTTTTAAAAATTAGCTGTTTGTTTGAATGAAAAAAATAATGCAATGCGAAATTTTGAAGTATCTAGAAGTCATATTCTGATTCATTTTCGATGTAGTTTTGGCCAAATTCTTAATACATTGCAAGAAGTTTAGCTTACTACAGCCGTCCCTACTGATTGCTGCTTGCCACTTTCTTTGTTGGCTGTCATCGTTGCCCGCCACAGTTAGCTACTGACATTGCCGGCTGCCTCTTGCGGCTGCCGCGTGCCGCCTCCATTTTTCATCATAGTTGAGCTTTACAATGAATTCATTTTACTTAAATCAAATCGGAATTTGTGATCTGCAAACAACTTCAAATATTTTAAATACATTATATTTATTTTACATTTAGAAAGATTTACATACGTACCACTCAATTCATATGTATTTACATATCTAACACCTAAACTTCAATTTTTACATACATACCACCTTACTTATTGCATAAAAAGGCGGCAAGTATGTAAAAAGAAATATTTAGGCGTAGATATATAAAAACATAGGAATCAGGTGTTATGTATGTAAATGGCCCTTACATTTATATTCATGTTTAGGCTGCTTTTCGTTTTTAGCAAAACAAATTACCTCTTAGAAAAAAATTAAAATTCTTTTTTATTATTTAAGAGAGTTCACTTGTTATCCTTGCTTGTTCAATTTGTTTATCTTGGGCTGGTTCTTTTGTTTTGTTATTTTCTTCGGGCAAATGTATCTTAAAGTTTAAAGCATTTGGGTTGTCTATTCCTTGGAGTGCTAATATTACAGGTTAGTTATGAATTAATAAATCATTACCTATCATAGAACAGAATATTTTAAAAAAAAATTATTGATTTGATGTCTCAATTTCTAATACTGAAATCTTGCATGAATTGTCAATCTTGAATGAATTGTCAATCTTTTGGTCTCGAACAAATATGTAAGTTCGTTCTGTAATAATGGAAATATCTCGTCTTTTTTTTTTCAGGAGTTAAAACATCAAAAAGAATATAAGCAGAACCAGTGCTATCTTTCTTTATGGATACAAATAAATTTTCAGGAAAGCTAACGTAATGTAGATTCATCTTTGTAGATAAAGCTGATAGGCTCGTTGCTGAGGCTGCTTCTTATGGTTCTCAATTGGTTGTATTTCCAGAAGCATTTATCGGCGGCTATCCACGTGGATCTACGTTTGGTGTCACCATTGGTAGCCGCTCAGCTAAGGGAAATGAAGAGTTTCGGAAGTACCATGCTGCAGCCATTGATGTGCCAGGTTCAACCTCATAAGACTAAGGATTTTCTGTCATAACTTAGCTAACATATGACCATCTCTTATAAGTAAAAATTCAATTTTGTTTTTTCTTCTTCATTCTGCTTATGTCTTAATATCTATTTCATTAATATTAGTTGGCTGTGGTTTCCTATGTCGCTAGGTTACTTGTGAGTATTCTTTGCATGTTAATTTCATCAGAGGAGGGAAATCTATCTTTTTATTTTTGCTTTTGTTCCATAAATTAGTTGGCTTATGGCAAGGCAAGTGTCCTTTTGTTGAGTTTCAGTTTGAGTGTTTTCCACTTTGAAGTCAACCATATCACACCCTGGTCCAAAAGGTGTTATACCCTAGTAATGGGGAACATAATAAAGGAATTAATCTCAACTTACGAAATAAAATTCAAAGTCAAGATCGATTAAACATGTTTTATGCTTGAAAAGTAAGTTTCATGTACATGTAGTTAGAAGCATTAAAGAGTAAGCAAAATAAATGATGTTTTATTGCATTAACAAAATCTTAATACTAGCTCAATAGCGAAGCTTAACCAATTAAAAGAAAAAAAAAAACTTATAAGAATATCCACATAAGCAGAAATTATTCACACATAACAAAATTATAAATACTGTCTACCATATAAACTCAAGTATTAAATACAGAAGTTACTGCTAAGAAGTCTGCTCCTATAATGACAGTTCACCAGTCAATCTTGCAGGATGTGTTATAAGAAAATATAAAAAATATAAATGATAAGGTATTGTAATATCCAACATGAAGAATACAATAAACATAATTTACTATGTAATAGTAGGGTAATATCCATAAAATTTTCGTGCTAGAATAATATTTCATGAAATAAATAAATGCTTATGTGGTTATAGGATGAATTAAACTGGCAATGTCTATAATCAATTCTATGAAAATTTTAATATTCATATGCTGGCACATCATATATATATTCAAAAATGATTTATCAATTCCTTATCCTATCATCTTTATATTTGTATGCTCATACACCCCAAAATGGAGGAGATTGGCACTAACCCATGAAAATCCAACAAATTTTAATGAACTCATCACAATGTGGATATCCATACAATCTATTGCTAGTAGGCATACATATTCTGTATATAATAAGCTAGTATTGAACATATATTTTATAATAGATATGGCCTTTTGGTTTTGTAATGAAAATATGATTTGCTGGAATAAGATCTATTATATTTAATAGAGGCAATGTGAATAAAAATAAATCTTGCCATTAGATAAATCATTCTCGAATGTATGCAATAACTAAACAGGATAAATCTATCAGTGTCATATGGCATTTCAGTATGAATATTAAAAAATCTATGGAAACATATAACAACAATGGAGCATTAGAGGTATGCTGACAACTTACTAAATATTTAAAAATTTAATGTAAACATTAAGGGTAATGCACGTATGAACAATATATTTATACTTTAATAGATATGATTTACCGTAAAGTGAAGGCCATTAACTTTAAGTTGGTAGAGATCCAACTAAGTCACAGCAGATGAAAATCAATTTAAAGGTCCTATGCAATATGAACTCTCAATTAATTATAAATATGCAAATAAATGTATTAAAACCAGTATTTAATTGAGATTAATGCATCCTAATTTGCATAATTTATCCTAAAGTTGATCCGAATTAACTTTTTTATTATGAGATAAAACCGATAATATTTATCCTAATCACATGATATAATTTCTTTGAAATAAATGCTGATTCTAAGGTTACAAGGAACTATATTTTTTGATATCCTTATCCAAAGCAATGAGAAGGAACCTGGAAGTTAAGATTCCATCTACCTGATTAAATCTAAAAAGTGCAAAATGCATTACAATCAACATTTAAGCCATCTGAGTTATTTTTTCATCGAGATCGTCTTTCCAGCAGACTTGTCATATTAGGTAGTTATCCTATTCTTGAATTTTCTTCATCATTTCTTTCTCTAGGATTTATTTATAATTTTTTATTAGTATTAATTAAGATGCATCTCAAAATATATTACTTCTATTACTTGTTTCATATCACATTCATCATTTGCACGAAAATATTTGTTAGAATTTTAATTTTAATTATGACAGTTAAATTCTATTGGCGAGGTGAATAGAACGCATGTTGAGTTCAAACCATATGATAAATGAAATGTTATGCTTGAATCCAAAATCATTTAAAATCATTCCAAGTGGAGCCTTTAAGAAATTGAATACTAGAAATACAAAATCATTTAAAATCATGCTGTGCGTTGGGAGAAACACTTTTAAAATATAAATTGTAGGAATTTTTTAGCATTACTCTAGTCTTCAATATATTTAATTTAACTTTATTTTATGAACTTAATGGCAATACTTTATATTCTTTTCTTTTCATCTTGTCCTTTTTGAGTTTTCATTTAACATTTTAAGAGATAAATATGAATTTCATTTTTGCTAGGTTGCATTATATGATGGAAATATGCATGATGGTTCTTCGTTTACTTTCTAGGAAGTGCAAACTTCATGTTTTCATATGCTATATTTCTACTTTAAATTTCTCCAAGGCAGTAGATTTCATAGAGAACTTCAAATTTACACTAATTAAAAAAGTTGAAAAAATAAATCTTTTGAGCAATATCTAGTCTATTTTAATTATTGCATATTTTATTTTATTTTTGCTTAAATTTGCTTGTGATGATGTGAACTATGGAATTGGTTTAGTTTTCTATAGGATTTTATTTCAATTTCCGTGTTGGATGGATTTACGCTAGATAATTCATAATTAGAGTGTTTGGAGTTATTTGGTTATTGATCCTGTTACAGGAATTTGGATCTAGCGGTTCAGGAATTTGGTTTTAGCGGCTTTAGCGGTGTAGTTTATACAATTTTATGCTGTTACCATGACTATCACTAGTATTCTGGAACAGTGCTTTCCCTCATCAGTGACTTCTGTTCAACGCTATTAAGATTTATCCATTCTATTAATGTGCCTCTATTGGATGCTATTTAGACTTATCCAATGAAAATTTTGTGGACCTTTTCTTAGCATCATCTTGGTATGTTTGGGATTTGAATTGCACCTACTATAAAGTTGAGTACCTTCGAATTTGAAGCATGTTTTTAAAACTTTAGGCTTAGTAAAAATTTTGAAATCAATTCTGATTTCAAGGTTTTATTTGGTGATGATTCTTATGAGCACGGTTTAAAATGTGTAAGAGCAAATTGATTTTTGGGAGATGGCATCTCCTTGTTCTTTATTTGCTAACCTTAACCAGAAGACATCCTGCATCCTATGGCTACCTGTTCCATTGAAAAAGAAGGGTAATTGCTTTAATTTGTGAATGTATGGAAGAAACCTCATCATAAAATGTTTGATTTTTAACATCTTTACATCGCTATGCTTTGCTGCAGGGAAATTATTTTTGTTTATATTGTTGAGCCAAATAGAACGGGAAAGTTTGTTAATGGGTAACATCTGTCATTTTGTATTATTTTTTATAGTTTCGATGACACTTACGGAGCCATCAATGCATTTAGAGACATTTGCATGCATTGAGATGGGCAATGGAAAATTTGAACTGCATCTCTGCAGTACATCTTTAAAAGAATAAATAATGAAACCAAACACCTCCAAACTGGCCATTATTTAAGAATGTATCTACTCCAGTGATGCTTACCTTTTCTTGGTTTTTTTCTTCTAGTATAATTCGACATGTTTATGTTAACTGGAAAGGTCCTAATAAAACCTCACTTCAACTGAAATTTATTTTTCACTAAATACCAGGGAACGTTTTAGTCCTGCGTTCTTAGAATTCTAGCTACAAGAATTTCCATCATTTGAAATATAATTTTGTTGTCATATATATTGACATTGCAAGCTCTTATTTACTGACTTTACTTCCAGGTCCTGAAGTTGACCGCATAGCAGCGATTGCAGGAAAGTACAAGGTTTTCATAGTTATGGGTGTGATTGAAAGAGCAGGGTATACACTTTATTGTACGGTTCTCTTTTTTGATCCTCATGGTCAGTACCTTGGGAAACACCGCAAACTCATGCCCACGGCTATGGAGCGTGTTATCTGGGGTTTTGGGGATGGATCCACTATTCCTGTGTACGAAACTCCAATTGGAAGAATTGGCGCTCTCATTTGTTGGGAGAACAGGATGCCCCTCTTGAGAACTGCATTGTATGGTAAAGGTAAGAATTTTTGGCTGTTTGGTTTAAATGTAAGTAACAGATAATTTATTTTATATAAGCAGTTTTATTGAAATCCTTTTTTCCTTGACAATTTCATGGAGAACCTTATTGGATAAAATTTTGAGGTTATCATTGTGAAATTTTTAGGTAAGAAGGGGGGAGGATTTCAGCAGAGAAAAATATGGGAATTGTAGAGATTCAAGAATTTTGCATTAGGAATCACACAACGAACAATTTCTCAACTTTACTAGGGCTTAGGACCAATTATAAACAAAACCACACCGTGGGATATCGGGATCACATCAATTCGATAAAAAACCGGAATAAAAATTAAAACAAAAGTACAATCAAAGTAACTAGAACAGTACACAAGAAATTACATGGGGAAATTTGAGAACGGGAAAAAACCACGGAGCCACACTGCCAGAAATTTCTATTATAAAATTCAGAAGGTTTTACAAAGAACTCACACAAGTTTCCCTCTACACACAAAGAAAACTTACATGTCCTGCTCAAAAAAATTTCTTCTTTGATCCGCCACAAAAATCACGCCAAATTATCGAAATTCACCTCTTCGACACTTCTCACCTTCACCGGGATGCTCATCGAAGAATGCCGAAGGAAGATACACCAAGACTTAACTTCATTAAAGTATGTGTTTAATCACATACCGTAGTGTGGCCCACCCCTAGCCTTAACTTCATTAAACCCAATTGAAGCTAAGCATAGCTTCAATTTCTCAATAGTTACCACATTCGTCTACATATCCACAAGATTTTTAGCTATGTATCTTTTTTAGAAATAATTGCCCATCTTCGAGGAGAGATCGGATGAAAGGATACTCGAGTTGGATGTGTTTTGTCCTGACATGAAAAACAACATTCTTAGCAAGATAGTTCACATTCATACTATCACTGTAGAGTTCCAATCCCCTGCTCCTTGCCCAATGTTGTAAAACGTTGTAGCTAAATCATCTTCTTGCTAGCATCAGTAATAACAACATATTCGACCTCTTTAGTTGCAAATGCAACAATCTTCTACAGCTTGGAAACCCAACTTACCGCAGTGTTCCTCAATATGAAGATATATGACGTTGTACTTCTCCTATTGTCTACATCTCCTGCCATATATGAATCTACAAAGCCATGCAACTGATCTCTGCACTTCGATAGCTAAGTGCCCATTTACTGTTTACTGTTCTTCTCAAATATCTAATAATCCACTTTACCGCCTCCCAATGATGTTTGTATGGATTGCTTATGTATATGCTGACCACTCCCACTAGATATACAATACCTGGCCTGGTACAAATCATCGCATGCATCAAATTTTCAACTATTGAAGCATACAGAGTTCTCTCCGTCTATGTTTGCTCTTCTTCAAAGTTAGACGATAGCTCCTTAGATAGTTTGAAGTGCCTACCTAAGGGAGTGCTAATTGGTTTCACCTCACTCATGTTAAACCTCTGCAGGATCTTGTCAACCTACTCTGCCTGAGGCGACTTCAGTGTTCTTGCACTTCTGACCCTGCTGATTCTCATCCCGATGATCTTATTGGTCGGACCTAAATCCTTTATCTCGAACTCACTTGATAACTGTTTTTTCAAGTCTCTAATTTTCTCAATATTTGTCCCTGCAATCAACATACCATCTACATACAAAAGAAACAAAAGATAACAGTTACTGAAGTGTTTGATGAATCAATATTGGATTGCCTGGCACTTCATGTATTAACCCTTCTGTACCACTGTCTCGGTGTCTGCTTCAAGCCATAAAGGCTATTCTTCAACATGCAGACCAAACTTTCTTTGCCTGAAACCTTATAACCTTGTGGTTGCACAATGTACTGTTCATCCTCCAGATCTCCTTGCAAAAAAGCTGATTTTACATTCATCTGCTCTAGATGTAGATCTTCCACTACTACCAGACTCAACACAACTCTGATAGTCGTTATCGTCACCACTGGGGAGATCTCTGTGTAAGCTACTCATTTCTTCTGATGGAAGCGCTTCACAACAAATCTTGCATTGTAGCGCTTGCTATTATCTGACTCTTTTTTCAGTCTGTAGACCCATTTGTTGTGCTACGCTCTTTTGTCATTTGGTAGTATAATCAAATCTCAAGTCTGATTTGAATCCAAAGATTGCATTTCTTCATCCATGACAAGCTTCCACTCCCTTGAATCTTCAACTTGAGTGACCTCCTCAACGCACTTTGGTTCACCACTATCAGTTAATAATAAATATGGTAAAGAAGGAGAATATCTTTGTATGGGTTGTTTCACTATGCCAGATCTCCTGACCTCTGTAGCAGACGATTGAGGAACTTTCAGTACTCCTTTTGGTTTGGCACTAGTTCTTTTTCCATCTTCCTGATGGCCAGTATCTTCTATCTCCACATATCTGGATCCTTCAGAAGTAGCTGACGGACTTCCTGAGTTCTGACCATGTCCTAGTACATCTCCATTTCGTTAAAAGTGACGTCCTTGCTTCTGATGAATTTTTTATTCTGGTAATCTCAGAATTTTTACCCAAACTTATTTGAGTCATATCTAATGAAAGCGCACTTGACAGATTTTGTGTCAAACTTTCTCTTGGATCTTGCATCAACATTTACATATGTATGACACCCAAATACTCTTAAATGAAATAGACCTACTTTTTGTCACTTCAGGCTTCTTCAGGTATGCTTTCCTTCAAATGTATTAATGGACTACAGTTTATCAGATAAGCTGCAATATTAATTGCTTCATCCCAAAACTGTCTTGACAAGCCAACATGCAACCTCATGCTCTTAGCACAATCCATGATTGTTCTATTCATACATTCAACAATGTGAACTCATGCCTGACCCCTTTGTAGCACATAAATTATTGAACTTCTGATTACGATACTCACTTCCATTATCTGATCTAAAACACTTCAACTTCAAATCTATCTCATTTTCTACCAGTCTTATATTTCTTATAGTTTTCAAATACATCATATATCTGCTTTAAGAAATAAATGCATGTCTTTCTCGTGTGATCATCAATGCATGTGACAAAATAATGAGAACCTCCAATGGGCTGAACTGGAGTAGGTCCCCATGCGTCCAGTTTTTTTGGTTTCATCACTGATCCGCTCTTGAAGAAAGAAATTTTCTTCTGCTTGTCATATGTACAATTTTCACAGAAATCCAAATCAACTGATTTCATATCTTGAAGCTTATTTTTCAAAAGTAGAGACTTCATACATTTTTTGATCATACGGCCAAGCCTACAATGCCATAGGCCTGCATTCACCCTGGTTCCAGCCACATCAATGAAATCAATCATTTTATTGATCAAGTGAATGGTGCCTTCAATGTTGCTCGAGCCATCACCAATGCCCCTTTTGTCACCTTCCACCAATCACATGTGAAAATAGTCACGAGTCCCGACTTTGTCAGCTTGCTCATAGAGATGAGATTTATCTTCAAACTTGGAATATAGCTAACTTCAGTAAACTATTTGATTCTTTTATTTGACTATTTGATATCAACATCACTATTTCCTACCATACTACAAATCTTATTATCTCTGAAATAAACATTCCCTGAATTGCTGTGAGTGTAGTTTTAAAATATCTCTTTATTGAGATAAGCATGAAAAGAGATTTGAATCCACTATCCTAAATTCAGTACTGACTATGGATAACACCAGTGAGTCACTCTAGATTTTACAGTGGAGACATTAGCAGAGAAACTACTTTCCTGTCCTCCAATTTTTCTTGGAGCTTTGCAGTCTTTTTTGAAATGTCTCTTCTTACCGCAGTTTCAACATTCTTCTCTGCTTGACATGAGCTTTCCTTTCTTGAACTTGGATCTCTCTTACTTGATTCTTGCCCAAATTGCTTTCCCTATTATCAACATTCAACGCAGAACATGAAGATACACCATTCGCTGCTTCCTGCAAACTTCATTTAGCATCAGACCGACGATGTCATCGAAGTTCAACTTCGAAGTCCCTAAAGATTTACTCATCGTCTTTATTGAACTTTTATAGATTTCCGACAATAAATATAGTATCACCAGTGCTTTGATCTTATCATCAAACTTGATCCCTATAGAACACAACTGACTCGTCACTGTGTTAAAGTTATTGAGATGTTATGCCACTGAATTGCCTTCGCCTTCCACCATCTTCATATTGAATAACTACTTCATCAGAAAAATCTCATTGGAAGCAGAAGGTTTTTGGTACATCTTGGCCAGTGTCGTCATAGATCCATCGTAGTTTTCTCATTCACAATGTTGAACGCTACAAATGAGAAAAATGTTAACCCGATCAAATCCAGTGTCGTTCGATCCAACACTTCTCATTCCTCCATAGACATAGATTAAGGCTTCTTTGTGATTCCTTGTGGCAAATATAATTTTTTCTGATGCAACAAATCCTACACCTGCATCTTTTAGAAAGCGAAGCTCTTCCCATTGAACTTCTCCACTTTGAACCTTGCTTCTTTGACCATTGCTCTCACTCAAATCAAATCCCGCTCTGATACCAGTTTGTTAGGATTCACACGACAATTCCCAACTTTACCGGGGCTTAGGATCAATTAAAAGCTAAACAATATCGTGGAATAATGAGATCACACTAATTCGATAAAAAATCGGGACAAAAATTAAAACAAACGCACAATCAAAGCAACCAGAAAAACAGACGAGAATTTATGTGGAAAAATCGAGAACGGGAAAAGACCATGGAGCCACACCACCAAAAATTTTTACCATGAAATTCAAAAGTTTTTACTAAGAAATCACACAAATTTTTTCTCTACACACATAGGATACGGGGCTCGCTCCATAATCTTTCCTCTCTGATCCGACGAAAAAATCACACCGAATCACCAAAATTCACCTTTTCGACACTCACATTCATCGCGATGCTCTTCGAAGAATACTGAAGGAAGATACACCAAGCGCTACCTTACGCCGCTCGTAATCGAGATTGAAAACCAATCCCCGACACCAACTGCTCCTGGCGCATAGGCGCCCCAACTTGGCGCCTTTGCGTCAAACTCTCGATAAACATGCACCTATATGGGTGCATGTGCGCCCAAAGCTGGCGCATAGTTGCTGACCTCTCTGTTCATTCAAGTGGGTGCTTAAGCGCCCACAACCTAATGCATAGGTGCCAGGTGCTCTGTCCCGCTGCTCACCAAATACTTTGTCTATTGTTGATTGACGTTGCAGCCTCCGCATCGGTTAACCAATATATTGATGCCTTTGATTGTCACAAATCAACTTTGGCCATTGATAAACGNAGAAATAAATGCATACCTTTCTCGTGGGATCGTCAATGCATGTGACAAAATAGTGAGAATCTCTAATGGGCTGAACTGGAGTACGTACCCATGCGTCAATATGCTAACTCCAGTTTTTTTGATTTCATCAGTCCCGCTCTTGGAGAAATAAATTTTTTTCTGCTTGCCATATGTACAATTTTCACAAAAATCCAAATCAACTGATTTCATACCTTGAAGCTTATTTTTCAAAATTAGAGACTTCATACATTTTTTGATCATATGGCCAAACCTACTATGCCATAAGCCTCCATCCACCCTGGTTCTAGCCACATCAATGAAATCAATCATTTCATTGATCAAATAAATGGTGCCTTCAATGTTGCTCAAGCCATCACCAATGCCCCTCTTGTCACCTTCCACGAGTCACATGTGAAAGTAGTCACGAGTCTGACTTTGTTAGTTTGCTCATAGAGATGAGATTTATCTTCAAACTTGGAACATATTCAACTTCAGTAAGCTATTAGATTCTTTTATTTGACTACTTGGTATCAACATCACTATTTTTTACTATACTACAGGCCTCGTTATCTCTGAAATAAGCATTCACTAAATTGCTGTGAGTGTAGTTTTTAAATACCTCTTTATTGAGGTAAGCATGAAAAGAGACCTGAATCCACAATCCTAAATTCAGTACTAACTATGGATAACACTAGTGAGTCACTCTATATTTCACAGTGGAGACATTAGCAGAGAAACTACTTTCCTGTCCTCCACCATCAATTTCCTTGGAGCTTTGCAGTCTTTTTTGAAATGCCTCTTCTTAACGCAGTTCCAACATTCTTCTCTGCTTGACATGAGCTTTCCTTTCTTGGACTTGGATCCTTCTCTTCCTTGATTCTTACCCAAATTGCTTTCCCTATTATCAACATTCAACGCAGAACCTGAAGATACACAATTCACTGCTTTCTACAAACTTCATTTAACATCAGACCCACGATGTCATCGAAGTTCAACTTCAAAGTCCCTGAAGAATTACTCATCACCATTACCAAGCTTTTATAGATTTCCGACAATAAAGATAGTATCACCAGTGCTTTGATCTTATCATCAAACTTGATCCTTATAGAACACAACTGACTCATCACTGTGTTAAAGTTATTGAGATGTTGTCACTGAACTCTCTTCCACTATCTTTATGTTGAATAACTTCTTCATCAAAAAAATCTTATTGGAAGTAGAAGGTTTTTTGTACATCCTGGTCAGTGTCGTCATGAGATCAACCGTAGTTTTCTCATTCACATTGTTGAACGCAACAGACGAGAAAAATGTTAACCCAATCAAACCCAGTGTCGTTCGATCCAACACTTCTCATTCCTCTATATACATAGATTAAAGCTTCTTTGTTATTCCTTGTGACAAATATAATTTTTTATGATACAACAATTCCTATACCTGCATCTTTTAGAAAGCGGAGTTCTTCCCATTGAACTTCTCCACTTTGAACCTTGCTTCTTCGACCATTGCTCTCACTTAAATCAAACCCCGTTCTGATACCAATTTGTTAGGATTCACACAACGATAATTCTCAACTTTACCAGGGCTTATGATCAATGAGAAACTAAACCACACCACAAAATAACGAGATCACACTAATTCAACAAAAAATTACGACAAAAATTAAAACAAAAGCACAATCAAAGCAACCAGAAAAGTAAACGAGAATTTATGTGGAAAAATTGTGAACTGGAAAAGACCATGGAGCCACATCACGAAAAAAATTCACCATGAAATTTAGAAAGTTTTACAAGGAACTCACACAAATTTTCTCTCTACACACATAGTATACTTACAGAACTCGCTCCACAATCTTCCTCTCCGATCCGATGCAAAAATCACACCAAATCACCGAAATTCACCTCTTTGACACTCCTCACACTCACCAATATGCTCGTCGAAGAATACTGAAGGAAGATACACCAAGCGCTACCTTACGCCGCTCGAAATCGAGATTGAAAACCAATCCATGGCGCCAACCGCTCTTGGTGCATAGGCGCCCCAACTTGGCGCCTTTGCGTCAAACTTTCAGTAAACAGGCGCCTATATGGGTGCATATGCGCCCAAAGCTGGCGCATAGGTGCTGGCCTTTTTGTTCATTCAAATAGGTGCCACAACCTAATGCATAGGTGTCAGGTGCTCCTTCTCGCTGCTCACCAAATACTTTGTCTATTGTTGATTGAAGTTGTCAGCCTCCGCATCGGTTAACCAATATATTGATGCCTTCGATTGTCACAAATCAACTTTGGCCATTGATAAACTTCAATGCAAGCTGTTGCCATTGCTTAGCATCTTTTGTAATAATTTTGAGAGGAATTTTATGGGCTAAGNTTAAACTGTGAAAAATATGAGGTCAGTTTGATTTCATATTTTTCTAAAATTATATATATATATATATACATATACGTAAATTAAAACGTCCTTCCGAAGCGGGCAACAGGATTTCAATTCCGGCTGCCGACAGCTTCTTACGGGCTACCCCTAAACATAACTTTCTTCTTTTTAGTGTCGACATATCACCAGTGCTTTGATCTTATCATCAAACTTGATCTTTATAGAACACAACTGACTCATCACTGTGTTAAAGTTATTGAGATGTTGTCACTGAACTCTCTTCCACTATCTTTATGTTGAATAACTTCTTCATCAAAAAAATCTTTTTGGAAGTAGAAGGTTTTTTGTACATCCTGGCCAGTGTCGTCATGAGATCCACCGTAGTTTTCTAATTCACATTGTTGAACGCAACAGACGAGAAAATGTTAACCCAATCAAACCCAGTGTCGTTTGATCCAACACTTCTCATTCCTCTATAGACATAGATTAAGGCTTCTTTGTTATTCCTTGTGACAAATATAATTTTTTCTAATACAACAATTCCTATACCTGCATCTTTTAGAAAGCGAAATTCTTCCCATTGAACTTCTCCACTTTGAACCTTGCTTCTTCGACCATTGCTCTCACTTAAATCAAACCCCGTTCTGATACCAATTTGTTAGGATTCACACAACGACAATTCTCAACTTTACTGGGGCTTATGATCAATGAGAAACTAAACCACACCGCAGAATAACGAGATCACACTAATTCAACAAAAAATTACGACAAAAATTAAAACAAAAGCACAATCAAAGCAACCAGAAAAGCAAACGAGAATTTACGTGGAAAAATTGTGAACTGGAAAAGACCATGGAGCCACATCACGAAAAAAAATCACCATGAAATTTAGAAAGTTTTACAAAGAACTCACACAAATTTTTGTTTCTACACACATAGTATACTTACAGAGCTCGCTCCACAATCTTTCCTCTCCGATCCGATGCAAAAATCACACCAAATCACCGAAATTCGCCTCTTTGACACTCACACTCACCAGTATGCTCGTTGAAGAATACTGAAGGAAGATACACCAAGCGCTACCTTACGTCGCTCGAAATCGAGATTGAAAACCAATCCATGGCGCCAACCGCTCTTGGCGCATAGGCGCCCCAACTTGGCTCCTTTGCGTCAAACTTTCAGTAAACAGGCACCTATATGGGTACGTATGCGCCCAAAGCTGGCGCATAGGTGCTGGCCTTTTTGTTCATTCAAATGGGTGCCACAACCTAATGCATAGGTGTCAGGTGCTCCTTCTCGCTGCTCACCAAATACTTTGTCTATTGTTGATTGAAGTTGACAGCCTCCGCATCGGTTAACCAATATATTGATGCCTTCGATTGTCACAAATCAACTTTGGCAATTGATTAACTTCAATGCAAGCTGTTACCATTGCTTAGCATCTTTTGTAATAATTTTATGGGCTAAAGTATAAATTTTTTATACATAAAAATTATCACATTAATATTAAATATTTTAATAACTTTTTTTCTTAAATATTCTGCCCCGTTCAGTTCCTTTAAAAATTATAATTTCTTATTGTAAATGATAGGCAATGGTGATGCCTGGCATAAAAAATGTTGTAGCACATAATTAGCTGTTGTCCGTGGCAAGCAGTTGANATACATCAAAATTATCACATTAATATTAAATATTTTAATAACTTTTTTTCTTAAATATTCTGCCCCGTTCAATTCCTTTAAATGATAGGCAATGGTGATGCACCCATATAGGTGCATGTTATAACACATAATTTGGTGTTGTCTGTGGCAAGCAGTTAAGATTGGTGGGAAACCTTAGTTGTAGCTTCAAAAAGACATTCGAATTCACACCTTGGGCACAACTGTCAACGGGAAACCCCTTGTACCACATAATAATGTATCAAAAGGACCCCACTTTACTCAAAATAGTGTCAAAATGCCAAGGTGGTTGTTAGATGGGTATTAGACGATGCCCATGGTTGAGGGATATTGGACTCTATTCATTGGTAGGCATCAAATGTGGGTTGATGAGGTGTTAGAAATTGGATGATTATGAAGGGAGACCGGTCAATTGATAAGAGCTGCTTGGAATTTCATGGACATATGTCATTAGTTGGCATCCAATGATGATTGTTGAGGAACATTGAAAGTCGAGCAATGGTGGGTGTTTGACTTTATTGTTTTTCTCATAAGAGGGGAAACCTAGCGATTGAGAATATTTGTGGTTGAAAAAAGTTAACTTTGGTTATTACAGGCATTCTATAAAAGTCACTGGGTGGAATGTTGGGAGTCAAGTGATGGTGGATAATTGTTTTGATTGTTCTCTTGATATAACGGAAATGAGTGATTTGTGGGACGGGCATTGAATGTATGTCATTGGCTAACGTTTAACGGGACGGTCATCAAGGAATGTTAGAAGTTTGGCGATAGTGTTATATTGAATTATTTGTTCTCTTATTAGGAAGGGTGACCTATCGACCAAAATATGTCTAAAAGTAGACATTGATGGCTAGCAAACTTCAATATTGGTCATATGAAGACATCAAATGACCAATGTTTGAAGTTGGGTGATAAAAGGCGATTTGCCCGATTGTTCTTCTTTTATGGAACCTACTGTGCTTTTGGAAGATGAATTTCGAATGTTAGTCGATGATGAATGTTAAAATGTCAGTCTTTGGCATGCATTGGTAGCAGTCGATAAGAAACATTGAAAGTTGAGTAATGATGAGTGATCAGTATGGTTAGCCTTCTATTAGGATAGGAAGAATGGGTGTTGGATGTTAGATGTGAGTAATGGTAAGCATCAAATGACGGTTGATGGAGAATATCAGATATTTGGAGGTGGTGGGCGATCAGTTTGGTGTTTATCGGGATAGTAGGTGATGTTGGATGGTGCGAAGGGCGTTGTTGGGTGATGGATGTCAAGATATTTGTTGTTGGTATGAGTTAAAACACAGTCGTTGTGGAACATCAGAAGTACCGAGGTGAGCATTGGCGATGAAAGATGCTTATGTTGGTCAATGATTAGGATAGGAAGAATAGGTGTTGGATGTTAGATGCGAGTAATGGTAAGCATCAAATGACGGTTGATGGAGAATATCAGATATTGGAGGTGGTGGGCGATCGGTTTGGTGTTTATCGGGATAGTAGGTGACGTTGGATGGCGCGAACGACGTTGTTGGGTGATGGATGTCAAGATATTTGTTGTTGGTACGAGTCAAAATACAGTCGTTGTGGAACATCAGAAGTACTGAGGTGAGCATTGGCAATGAAAGATGCTTATGTTGGTCAATGATTAGGAAGAAATAGTGGTGTGGCTAAAGTCAAAGTTAGTTGATGGTCAATTAAATTAATGGCAAGGATTGCTGTTGATGTCTGTCATCAGGCGTCTCACCGCTATGGAGTGGCAAGCATCACAGTTGATGTTGCATGGTGATGATTGTTGGCATTGATGTTGTTCGACGGCAAACACTCTTTCAATGTTGGTTGATAGTATAAAAAGTTCTAAAATTCTATATGAATCCCAAATTTTTTCTTGTTGAAAATCATCACCCAAATGTTCCTAAACAACGTCTATGCAATAGAATTTCGAACCAATGGATGAAAACAAATTGCAATTCAATTCCCCCGCCATCTCCATTTCCACACCCTTTTCATTTCCTTATCTCAATTCATACAGATCAAACAGAGCCACTGGCATGCAATATATATTTATTTCTAAACATACCATCTTACACAGCATTCTGAGTTTGTATTCCGTGCAGGCATTGAAATATATTGTGCTCCCACAGCTGATGCCAGGGAGCTATGGCAGGCATCAATGACCCACATCGCACTTGAGGGTGGATGCTTCGTTCTCTCAGCAAATCAGTTCTGCCGCAGGAAGGACTACCCTTCCCCACCTGAATATGAATTTGCCGGTGTTGATGGGGAGCCCTCTCCTGATTCTGTAGTGTGCGCTGGAGGCAGCGTGATTATATCTCCATCCGGAGTCGTCTTGGCAGGTCCAAATTATGAAGGAGAAGCCCTCATCACTGCTGACTTAGGTGTATTAATTACTTCTTTCAATGCTCTAATCATATTTCTGATTAAGTTCTTTCATCATTTTTCTGCTTGAATTAGCTTTGTTATGATTGAACGATGAGCTGCAGATCTCGCCGAAATAGTTCATGCCAAGTTTGCTTTCGATGTGGTTGGGCATTATTCCAGGCCTGAGGTGCTGTGCCTGACGGTAAAAGACCATCCCCAGCAGCCAGTTCTCTTCACTTCTGCTGCCAAGAAGGAAAGCGAGCAGAAATCATAAGAAGCCACTGGAATATAAGGTTAGCCTTGTTATCCTGAACCTCTTCATTCTCTGATGACAAATACTAAAGCTTTTGAACATTTAGAATGTACAAAACGATCTTATTGAATTATTTCTGATGTACGAGAAGTTGGATTTTCATTCGGAAAAGCAAAAGCAAGGCAAATCAAACTTATTTTTGGGGCATTATGTACATACCACATAATTCATATGTATTTGCATATTTATTCACATGCATACCACTTAAATTTTATTTTAGTAGTAATAGCTTTAGTGACAGAAGTGTGACTTTGGGTGATCAAATTATTAAATGGTGTGAACGATTTAGATATCTTGGGTCTGTTGTTCAAAGCAATAGTGATATAGATGGGGATGTTAATAGTAGAATTCAAGTTGGTTGGTTGAAGTGGAGGAATGCTTCGGGCCTTTTGTGTGATAGAAAAGTTCCGCTAAGACTGAAAGGAAAATTTTATAAGACGGTGGTGAGACCTGCAATGCTCTATGGCGCTGAATGTTGGCCTTTAAAAGAGAAGCATAATAATAAGTTAAGTGTTGCCGAGATGAGAATGATTAGGTGGATGAGTGGCTTTACACTTAGAGACAAAATGCGGAATGAATATATTCGTGATAGGGTTGGTGTAGCTCCTGTGACAGACAAAATTAGAGAATGTCGTCTTAGATGGCTTGGTCACATTAAACGTCGACCATCTGATGATTCGATTAGGAGAGTAGATGTTTTAGATGCAACTTGTGTTTAGATAGGCAGAGGTAGACCTAGGAAGACTTGGGCTTATTGTATAAAAAATGATCTTAATTTACTAGAACCAAATGAAAATATGACACTAAATAGGACACAATAGAGAAAAAGGATTCATGTAGCCGATCCCACGTACTGGGATTAAGGTTTTGTTGTTGTTGTTGCATACCACTTAAATTTTCAACATCACATCAATAACATCAGCGTTCCTACCTTTTCGAAAGTGACATGCCTTGTCATGCATATAGGGTTATGACACCAAGGTCTTCTAAATGTAAATATCAACTTTGGGTGTTAGATATGTAAATAAATAATAATTGTGTGGTATGTACGTAAGAATTACCTTGAATTTAATTAGAATTACCCTTCAAAACATTGTTTGGTTTCTAGCCTAAACCCTAAATCTTTGTACTGTTCTTAAAGAGCTTCCAGCTTTGAGATGTTTCAAGTGGTTTCAGAAGTAGTGTTAATTCAACTAAAGCCAAGTGCCCAACATCCTGTATCTTATATTCCTCTTTTTAATGGGAACTCCTGTATTGGCATTTAACTATTACATTCATTATGTAACTTGAATCAAACTGTAATTTCATAAAATTTTCTACGGTAACTTGCAGATATAATAATTTATTTTTTTAAAAACAATCCCAACATGAAATAAAATAGGGAAAATCTGTATACATACCACATGATTTTTATTTATTTATATATCTAACGCCAAAAATTTGATGTTTATAATCATAACACCTTAGTGTCATAAATCCATGCATGAAAAAAATATTGCAGCTTTTGAAAAATTAGTAATTGTGGCATGCTTAAAAAGTTGGGAGTGTTAAGCATGTCAGCATGAAAGTTTAGGTGTTAGATACGTAAAAGCATAAGAAATGTGGTATGCTTGTAAATGCCTCAAAAAAATGATATTATTTTGAATTGATATGATCAATGTCAAACTGCTCCTGAACTAGGGCTGTCAAGATGGCTCGTTGTTTGCGAACAGCTCGTGTTCGGCTCGTTCGCTAAGTTAACGAGCCGAACACGAACAAATATTTGTTCGTTCGTGTTTGGCTCGTTTTGACTTGAAATATTGCTAATCAATTATATATATATCTTTGATGAGTAGTATTTAAAAAAATAATAATTGACTACAATGCTACAAAGATTTGTAATCAATTAAAAGTATTAATGAAGAAAATAAAATAAAAATTATTAATTTAGATTCAAATGATGTTTTAAATCTTGTCTCAATCCTCAATATCTTATGACTATGTGATTAGGGTTGTTAAAATGACTCTTTGTTTGTGAATAGCTTGTGTTCGACTCGCTAAGCAAATGAGCTGAACACAAACACACTTTTTGAGCTCGAAATATAAACGAGCCGCACTTGGCTCTTTTACACCCCTATCCTGAAAATTTGTTAAATGTTTTTTGATGGACCATATTTTCTTAAATCGGACACTGCTAATCTTTTCTTAAAAGAAATGATATTAGTACTTTTAAAAGCATTTACGTACAAATAACCTAATTCACATGTATTTGCATATTTAACACNTAGATGAATCATACTCGAATGTATGCACTAACTAAACAGGATAAATCTATCAATGTCATATGGCATTTCAGTATGAATATTAAAAAATCTATGGAAATATATAACAACAATGGAGCATTAGTGGTATGCTGACAACTTACTAAATATTTAAAAATTCAATGCAAACATTAAGGGTAATACACGTATTGAAGAACAATATATCTATACTTTAATAGATAAGAGTTATCGCGAAGTGAAGGCCATTAACTTTAAGTTGGTAGAGATCCAACTAAGTCACAGCAGATGAAAATCAATTTAAAGGTCCTATGCAATATGAACTCTCAATTAATTATAAATATGCAAATAAATGTATTAAA
>JXCR01071741.1:76192-94047 GCA_002079205.1 Phalaenopsis hybrid cultivar | reverse complement strand
TTTAATTATGACAGTTAAATTCTATTGGTGAGGTGAATAGAACGCATGTTGAGTTCAAACCATATGATAAAGGAAATGTTATGCTTGAATCCAAAAGGGTTTCCAAGTGGAGCCTTTAAGAAATTGAATGCTAGAAATACAAAATCATTTAAAATCATGCTGTGTTTTGGGAGAAACACTTTTAAAATATAAATTGTAGGAATTTTTTTGCATTACTCTAGTCTTCAATATATTTAATTTAACTTTATCTTATGAACTTAATGGCAATACCTTATATTTTTTTCTTTTCATTTTGTCCTTTTTGAGTTTTCATTTAACATTTTAAGAGATAAATCTGAATTTCATTTTTGCTAGGTTGCATTATGTGATGGAAATATGCATGATGGTTCTTCATTTACTTTGTAGGAAATGCAACCTTTATGTTTTATANGAATTTCATTTTTGCTAGGTTGCATTATGTGATGGAAATATGCATGATGGTTCTTCATTTACTTTGTAGGAAGTGCAACCTTTATGTTTTATGTGGAATTACACTCATTATTATTTACTGTAATTCTATTTAGTACTTACTATATTTAGTCATAGTATAAAAAGAGTAATTCCTTAATTATAGTTATTTATGTTTATTCCATAATTATAGGAATTGCTTAATTATAGGAAGATTTTTTTCCTCGTTTATCTTTTGTACTCGCCTATTTATAGGTGAATTATCAATGTATTCAGCCNTACTATATTTAGTCATAGTATAAAAAGAGTAATTCCTTAATTATAGGTATTTATGTTTATTTCATAATTATAGGAATTAATTATAGGAAGATTTCTTTTCTCGTTTTATCTATTGTACTCGCCTATTTATAGGTGAATTATCTATGTATTCAGCGAGAACAAAATATTATTCAAAATTCACATGGTATTAGAGACATCAAAGGGAAGCCTCTCCCGCTCTGCTCGATCACGACCCTTCTCTCCCGCGATCGTCCTTGACCGGGCGCTGCCCTAGTTTGCGCCTAGCGCCGCTCCTCGATCGTGCTTCTCCCCATCTGAGCGCCGCTTCTCGATCGTCCACATCGTCCGCGCACCGTTCGTGCTTCTCCCGCGACCGTTCGCGATCGTGCTTCTCCCGCGACCATCCGCGCACCGTTCGCGACCGTCCGCGATCTCCCGCATCGTGCTTTTCTCACGATCACAATCGTCTGCGTCCGATCGTTATTTTCCCGCGACCGTCCGCGTCTAATCGTTATTTTCCCGCGACCGTCCGCGCACTGGATACCAGTAGCTCGCTGCATCTCCCAGCCAGTTCCAGCCGTAAGTACGACAATGCCTGTAANCGCGATCGTCCTTGACCGGGCGCTGCCCTAGTTTGCGCCTAGCGCCGCTCCTCGATCGTGCTTCTCCCCATCCGAGCGCTGCTCCTCGATCGTCCACATCGTCTGCACACCGTTCGTGCTTCTCCCGCGATCGTGCTTCTCCCGCGACCGTCTGCGCATCGTTCGCGACCGTCCGCGATCTCCCGCATCGTGCTTTTCTCGCGATCACAATCGTCTGCGTCCGATCGTTATTTTCCCGCGACCGTCCGTGCACCGTCTGCGATCGTTCGTGCACCGAATACCAGTAGCTCGCTGCATCTCCCAGCCAGTTCCAACCGTAAGTACGACCATGCCTGTAACTCCTCCTCCACTAGTGATGTCACTTCTAGCCACCCCTCCGCGGCTGGGTCTCTATTGCCCAACAATTCAAATAATAATTCTATCCTCATCATCAGCCACAAACTCACCGGCCAAAATTACCTCCAATGGTCGCAGTCAGTCATGATGTTCGTATGCGAGAAAGGAAAAAATGACTAACTCACTGGTGATGCTCCAGCTCCGATGACGACATATCCGTCATACAAGACTTGGAAATCCGAGAATAATATGGTTATGGCCTGCCTTCTTAACTCGATGACACTTGATATTGACGAAAATTTTCTTCTCTATGACACAATTAAGGAAATATGGGATGTTGCCCGTAAGACCTATTCTAGTGCGGACAACACAAACGAATTATTTGTTGTTGAGACAAATATTCGAGACTTTCGTCAAGGTGATCTCTCCGCCACCCAATACTTCAATACTCTTACTCGGTATTGGCAACAACTAGATCTATTCGAGGTGTACCCTTAGGAAGTGTCCCGAAGACTCTGCCATATTTCGCCAAATCATAGAACAGAAACGCACCTTCAAATTTCTTCTCGGCCTCAAATCCGAGTTTGACCAGATTCGCTCATGGATTTTGAATTCGAACCTCTTCCAACAATTCGTGAAGCTTTTTCCAATATACGCCGCGAAGAGGGTCGCCAAAAGGTCATGTTAGTTGCTTCCTTGTCCACTACAGCCCTCGATGGGTCTGCACTTGCTACTCATATTCCGTCCACAGACAACCGTCAACGCTAGAGCCGCCCTTGGTGTGATCACTGCCGTCGTTCTGGCCATACTCGGGATACTTGTTGGCAGATTCATGTCAAACCCGCAAATGGGAAACCTAAACGGGATCATCGGGCAGCTGCCACCAGCACCACCGAAGCCTCTCCAGGAACGAGCCCATTCAACGAAGAACAGATTCATGCCCTCCAGAAGATGCTCGATCAGTTGTCACCGGTCCAGCTCACTAGTGTGGCATCGGGTGCCACCGACCTTGTTTCCTATCAAGGTATTTACCCATCTGCTTTCGTCTTAGATTCAACCTCTTCTCGCCCCTGAATTGTTGACTCAGGTGCTTCCGATCATATGACCGGGGATGTCTCCTTATTAATGGATTACCGACCTTGTAATCCGATCATCACTGTTCGGATTGCTGATGGATCAGCCTCCAAAGTTGCTGGTCTTGGTTCTGTCCGCATCTCTCCAGATTTATTCCTCACTTTTGTGCTTCATATTCCTACTCTGGATTGCAATCTGACCTCTATTTTAAAACTCAGTCATAATTGTCATTGTGTTGCTAAATTTTTTTCATATGTTTGTGAATTTCAGGACTTGAAGTCGGGGAGGATGATTGACAGTGCTGAGTTGCGTAGTGGTCTCTATGTCCTCAACAAACCCCCTGTCAGTTTAGTCTCACCCACCGGTTGTATTCCAGTATTGAGTCTTTCTTGCTTAAATCCGCTTAGTACATGTGTATTACATTTCAGCGTTAATAATGATAGTGAAATCATGTTACTTCATTATCGTTTAGGTCATCCCAACGTTATGTACCTGGGGAAACTGTTTTCTCATTTATTTATTAATAAAAGCCCTACATCTTTTAATTGCAAATTTTGTCAACTTGCCAAACACACTCGTAATTCATTTCCTCGATTATCATACAAACCCACTCGTCTTTTTTCTCTGATTCATAGTGACGTCTAGGGTCCTTCTTGTGAAAAAATATTTCTGGGGCCTAATGGTTCGTGTCCTTTATTAATGATTGCACACATGTGATATAGATCTATCTTATGCGTGATAAATCCGATGTAGGCTCAATATTCCGTGCATTCTATCAAATGATACTCACTCAATTTGACACAAAAATCCAGGCTCTCAAAACAGATAATGCACGAGATTTTTCCAACACCTCCCTAGGAACTTTTCTTACTCAACATGACATCCTTCACCTTAGCACGTGTGTTGATACTTCCCAACAAAATGGGTTTGCCGAGTGGAAAAATTGTCACTTGTTGGAGGTAGCCCGCTGTCTCATGTTTACCACATCGGTCCCTAAATGTTATTGGGGCGAGGTAACATTGACCACAACCTACCTCATAAATCGGATGCCCCTTTGTATTTTGGGTTTTCGTAGTCCAATTGATGTCCTCCTTCGCTCCTTTTCAAATACCTGTACACTCTCTTCAGTTTTCCCTACCAAACTATTTGGTTGCTCCGTCTTTGTTCATATTCACCCCAAATCTGTCAAATGCATATTCATAGGGTATTCGACCAACAAAAAATACTACAAGTGTTATTGTCCTTCAACTAAAAATGTCTATAATTCTATGGATGTCACTTTTTTTGAGCATCAATTATACTCCCAAGGGTCTGTCATTCAGGGGGAGAGTAGTCATAGTGAACAACAACCCTGTGTTCCTTTATCAACTGACACGGGTCCCTCACCTCCACCTCCTATTCAACCTCCTCAGTCTACACAACCCACTCCTCATAAACTTCGAGTCTATACAAGAAACAGAACTGCTGAAAGAATAGAGAACCTAACACCGCTTCTAGCTGCTTTCCAAGAATCTAATCCGACTCCAAAATTCTCTGAAACTCACTCAGACACGAAATTTATTGACACTAGTGATTATGAGCTTACCCCACTCGTGAAAGATGATTCTGATGTTCCTTGCACTCAACATCCTATTGCCCGATTTGTTTCATATGAGAGGTTATCTCCTCCCTCTCGTGCATTTGTAACTGCTATTGACAACATAAAGGTTCCGAATTCTATTCAAGAAGCTCTCTCACACACAGAATGGAGAAAAGCTGTGAATGAAGAAGTTGCTGCACTAGAAAAGAGTGGAACGTGGATTGTGTCTAATTTGCCCAAGGATACGAGACCAGTAGGATGCATGTGGTTATTTACAATCAAATGTAAAACAAACGGAAGCATAGATCGTTTAAAAGCCCGACTGATTGTAAAAGGTTATACTCAGTCCTACGAAATTGACTACCAAGAGACATTTACCCCAGTAGCCAAACTGAACTCCATCAGAATTCTACTCTCCATTGTAGCAAACCGAGACTGGCCCCTTATGCAACTTGATGTCAAAAATGCATTTCTTAATGGAGATCTTGAAGAGGATGTATACATGGATTTACCGCCTGGCCTTGAAGGGTCCTTCCCTAGTGGCAAAGTGTGCAAGCTCCAGAAATCTCTGTATGGTCTCAAACAATCTCCCTGTGCTTGGTTTGCCTGATTCACCAATTCAGTAATCAAGTGCGGTTATACTCAAAGCCAGACTGATCATACAATGTTCACAAAAAGATCAGAGAAGAAGATTGCTGTACTTATTGTGTATGTTGATGACATCATTCTTACCGGTGATCACACTGAAGAATTAACAAAGCTGAAGAAGTTTCTAGCTCATGAATTCGAAATCAAGGACCTCAGAGACTTGAAGTTCTTCTTGGGAATGGAAGTTGCAAGATCCAAAATGGGGATAGCCGTAACTCAAAGGAAGTACACATTGGACCTATTGAAAGAAACTGGTATGCTTGGATGCAAACCAATAAACACTCCAATTGGCCCGTATAAAAAGATTGGAATGGAGAATGATAGTTTATCTGTTGACAAAGGACGATATCAGCGGCTTGTTGGAAGACTTATTTACTTATCCCACACCATACCAGACATAAGTTTTTCAGTAAGTATAGTAAGTCAATTCATGAACTGTCCTACTGAGGAACATATGAGAGCTGTCAACCGTATCTTAAGATACTTAACAATGACACTTGGGAAAGAATTATTATTCAAATAGAATAATAGTCAAAATGTAGAAGTCTTTACTGATGCTGACTGGGCAGGAGATATATCCACCCGACGATCAACCTCTGGGTGTTGCTCATTTATATGCGGTAATCTAGTGACATGGAGAAGTAAGAAGCAATCGATGGTATCTCGGAGTAGCGCAGAAGCAGAATACAGAGCACTGGCGCTTGGTATCTGTGAAGGAATGTAGATCAAAAGATTTCTCAAAGAGCTTGAAATTATGAGAGAAAATTCTATCAAGATGTTATGTGACAATCAAGCTGCAATCAGTATCGTAAAGAATCCTGTTCATCATGACCGAACAAAATACATTGAGATTGATCGAAACTTCATTTCAGAGAAGGTGGACAATGGAATCATTAAATTGGTTTATACTCATTCTAGAGACCAAACCACAGACATTTTCACCAAATCTCTCCCTAAGTCCAGTTTTGATGAGCTAAGCAACAAGTTGGGCATGTACAATCTGTACAACCCACCTTGAGGGGGAGTGTGAAATTAAACTCCTTATTATTTACTTTAATTCTATTTAGTACTTACTATATTTAGTCATAGTATAAAAAGAGTAATTTCTTAATTATAGGTATTTATGTTTATTCCATAATTATAGGAATTACTTGATTATAAGAAGATTTCTTTCCTCGTTTTATCTCTTGTACTCGCGTATTTATAGGTGAATTATCTATGTATTCAGCGAGAACAAAATATTATTCAAAATTCACATTTNGAAGTACACATTGGACCTATTGAAAGAAACTGGTATGCTTGGATGCAAACCAATAGACACTCCAATTGACCGGTATAAAAAGATTGGAATGGTGAATGATAGTTTATCTGTTGACAAAGGACGATATCAACAGCTTGTTGGAAGACTTAGTTACTTATCCCACACCAGACCAAACATAAGTTTTTCAGTAAGTATAGTAAGTCAATTCATGAACTGTCCTACTGAGGAACATATGAGAGCTGTCAACCGTATCTTAAGATAATTAACGATGACATCTGGGAAAAGATTATTATTTAAATGGAATGATAGTCAAAATGTAGAAGTCTTTACTGATGCTGACTGGGCAGGAGATATATCCACCCGACGATCAGCCTCTGGGTATTGCTCATTTATATGCGGCAATCTAGTGACATGGAGAAGTAAGAAGCAATCGGTGGTATCTCGGAGTAGCGCAGAAGCAGAATACAGAGCATTGACGCTTGGTATCTGTGAAGGAATGTAGATCAAAAGATTTCTCAAAGAGCTTGAAATTATGGGAGAAAATTCTATCAAGATGTTATGTGACAATCAAGCTGCAATCAGTATCGCAAAGAATCCTGTTCATCATGACCGAACAAAATACATTGAGATTGATCAGAACTTCATTTCAGAGAAGGTGGATAATGGAATCATTGAATTGGTTTATACTCCTAGAGACCAAACTGCAGACATTTTCACCAAAGCTCTCCCTAAGTCCCAGTTTTGATGAGCTAACCAACAAGTTGGGCATGTACAATCTGTACAACCCACCTTGAGGGGGAGTGTGGAATTAAACTCCTTATTATTTACTTTAATTCTTATTTAGTACTTACTATATTTAGTCATAGTATAAAAAGAGTAATTCCTTAATTATAGGTATTTATGTTTATTTCATAATTATAGGAATTACTTAATTGTAGGAAGATTTCTTTCCTCGTTTTATCTCTTGTACTCGCCTATTTATAGGTGAATTATCTATGTATTCAGCGAGAACAAAATATTAACATTTTCATATACTATATTTCTACTTTAAATTTCTCCAAGGCAATTGATTTAATAGAGAACTTCAAATTTACACTAATTAAAAATGTTGAGAAAATAAATCGTTTGAGCAACGTCTAGTCTATTTTAATTATTGCATATTTTATTTTGTAATTTTATTTTATTTTATTTTTGCTTAAATTTGCTTGTGATGATGTGAAGTATGGAATTGGTTTAGTTTTCTATAGGATTTTATTTCAATATCTGTGTTGGATGGATTTACACTAGATAATTCATAATTAGAGTGTTTGGAGTTATTTGGTTATTGATCCTGTTACAGGAATTTGGATCTAGCGGTTACAGGAATTTGGTTTTAGCGGCTTTAGCGGTGTAGTTTATACAATTTTATGCTGTGACCATGACTATCACTAGTATTCTTGAACAGTGCCTTCCTTCATCAGCGACTTCTGTTCAACGCTATTTGGATTTATCCATTCTATTAACGTGCCTCTATTGGATGCTATTTAGACTTATCCAATGAAAATTTTGTGGACCTTTCTCTTACCATGATCTTGGTATGTTTGGGATTTAAATTGCACCTACTATAAAGATTGAGTACCTTCGAATTTGAAGCATGTTTTTAAAACTTTAGGTTTAGTAAAAATGTTGAAATCAATTCAATTTTCAAGGTTTTATTTGGTGATGATTCTTATGAGCACGGTTTAAAATGTGTAAGAGCAAATTGATTTTCGGGAGATGGCATCTCCTTGTTCTTTATTTACTAACCTTAACCAGAAGACATCCTGCATCATATGGCTTCCTGTTCCATTGAAAAAGAAGGGTAATTGCTTTAATTTGTGAATGTATGGAAGAAACCTCATCATAAAATGTTGGATTTTTAACATCTTTACATTGCTATTCTTTGCTGCAGGGAAATTATTTTTGTTTATATTGTTGAGCCAAATAGAACGGGAAAGTTTTTTTGTGGGTAACATTGGTCATTTCGTATTATTTTTTATGGCTTCGATGGCACTTACGGAGCCATCAATGCATTTAGAGACATCTGCATGCATTGAGATGGGCAATGGAAAATTTGAGCTGCATCTCTGCACTACATCTTTAAAAGAATAAATAATGAAATCGAAGACCTTCAAACTGGCCATTATTTAAGAATGTATCTACTCCAGTGATGTTTACCTTTTCGTAGTTTTTTTCTAGTATAATTCGACATTTTTATGTTAACTGGAAAGGTCCTAATAAAACCTCACTTCAACGGAAATTTATTTTTCACTAAATAACATGCAACGTTTTAGTCCTGCATTCTTAGAACTCTAGCTACAAGAATTTTCATAACTTGAAATATAATTTTGTTGTCATATATAAGCTCTTATTCACCGACTTCCAGGTCCTGAAGTTGACCGCATAGCAGCGATTGCGGGAAAGTACAAGGTCTTCCTAGTTATGGGTGTGATTGAAAGAGCAGGGTATACACTTTATTGTACGGTTCTCTTTTTTGATCCTCAAGGACAGTACCTTGGGAAACACCGCAAACTCATGCCCACGGCTATGGAGCGTGTTATCTGGGGTTTTGGGGATGGATCCACTATTCCTGTGTACGAAACTCCAATCGGAAGAATTGGCGCTCTCATTTGTTGGGAGAACAGGATGCCCCTCCTGAGAACTGCATTGTATGGTAAAGGTAAGAATTTTTGGATGTTTGGTTTCAATGTAATTAAAAGATAATTTATTTTATATAAGCAGTTTTATTGAAATCCTTTTTTCATTGACAATTTATTGGCGAACCTTATTGGATAAAATTTTGAGGTTATCATCGTGAAATTTTTAGGTAAGAAGGGGGGAGGGTTTCAGCAGAGAAAAATATGGGAATTGTAGAGATTCAAGAACTTTGTGTTAGGAATCACACAACGAACAATTTCCCAATTTAACTGGGGCTTATGATCAATTATAAATAAAACTACGCCGTGGAATAACGGAATCACATCAATTCGATAAAAAACCTGAATAAAAATTAAAACGAAAGTACAATCAAAGCAATNTTTATTGGCGAACCTTATTGGATAAAATTTTGAGGTTATCATTGTGAAATTTTTAGGTAAGAAGGGGGGAGGGTTTCAGCAGAGAAAAATATGGGAATTGTAGAGATTCAAGAACTTTGTGTTAGGAATCACACAACGAACAATTTCCCAATTTAACTGGGGCTTATGATCAATTATAAATAAAACTACACCGTGGAATAACGGAATCGCATCAATTCGATAAAAAACCTGAATAAAAATTAAAACGAAAGTACAATCAAAGCAACTAGAAAAGTACACAAGAAATTACTTGAGAAAATTCAAGAATGGGAAAAAACCACGGAGTCACACTACCAAAAATTTATACTATGAAATTCAGAAGGTTTTACAAAGAATTCACATAAGTTTTCCTTTACTCACAAAGAAAATTTACATGACTTGCTCCAAAAATTTTCTTCTCCGATCCGCCACAAAAGTCACGCCAAATCATCACNTTTACAAAGAATTCACATAAGTTTTCCTTTACTCACAAAGAAAATTTACATGACTTGCTCCAAAAATTTTCTGCTCCGATCCGCCACAAAAATCATGCCAAATCATCGGAATTCACCTCGTCGACACTTCTCACATTCACCAGGATGCTCATGGAAGAATACCTAAGGAAGATATACCAAGCCTTACCTTGTGCCACTCGAAATTTGGATTAAAAATCAATTCCCGACACCAATCGCTCTTGGCACATAGGCCCCCAAACTGGGCGTCTATGCGCCAAGCTCTCGGGAAACAAACGCCTATGTGGGCGCATATGCACCCAAAGCCGACACATAGGCATCAAATTTTCTGTTTGAGCAACNCGTCGACACTTCTCACATTCACCAGGATGCTCATGGAAGAATACCTAAGGAAGATATACCAAGCCTTACCTTACGCCACTCGAAATCTGGATTAAAAATCAATTTTCGACACCAACCGCTCTTGGCACATAGGCCCCCTAACTGGGCGTCTATGCGCCAAGCTTTCGGGAAACAAGCGCCTATGTGGGCGCATATGCACCCAAAGCCGACACATAGGCATCAAATTTTATGTTTGAGCAATACCTAAGTGGGCGCTTAAGTGCCCACAACCCGACGTATAAGCGCCTTTTGCTCTGTTCCGTTGCTCACCAAATCAACCTCCACTCATAACAATCTCCCACTTGGAGATTGATTGTACCAAACACCTCCATCTAAATGACCTTCATAGTCATTTGATGTGGTCATGTACCATTGTGTGGCTCACCGCTGGCCTTAGCTTCATGAAACCCAACTGAAGCTAACCATAGCTTCAGTTTCTCAATAGTTTTCACATTCGTCTACATATCCACGGTATTGTTAGCTGTGTGTATCTTTTCCAAAAATAACTGTCATTCTTCAAGAAGAGATCGAATGAAAGGATACCTGGGCTGGATGTGTTTTGTCCTGACATGAAAAACAACGTTCTTAGCAAGATAATTCACATTCATACTATCGTTGTAGAGTCTTCCAATCCCTTGCTCCTTGCCCAATTCTGCTATGAAACTTTGTAACCAAGTTATCTTCTTGCTAGCATCAGTAATGACAACATATTCGATCTCCTTAGTTGAAAGTGCAACAATCATCTACAGTTTGGAAACCTAACTTACTGCAGTGATCCTCAATATGAAGATATATACCGTTGTACTTCTCCTATTGTCTACATTTCCTGCCATATATGAATCTACAAAGCCATGCAGACTGATCTCTGTACTTCAATAGCTAAGTGCCCGTTTACTGTTTAGTGCTCTTCTCAAATATATAATAATCCACGTTATCGCCTCCCAATGATGTCTATATGGATTGTCTATGTATATGCTGACCACTCCCACTACATATACAATTCCTGACCCAACACAAATCATTGTATACATCAAACTTCCAACTGCTGAAGCATACAAAGTTCTCTCCGTCTGTGCTTGCTCTGCTTCAAAGCTAGACGATAGCTCCTTAGATAGTTTGAAGTGTCTTCCTATGGGAGTGCTAAATGGTTTCACCTCACTGAACCTCTGCAGGATCTTTTCAAAATACTCTGTCTGAGATGACTTCAATGTTCCTGCACTCCTGTCCCTGCTGATTCTCATCCCGATGATCTTCTTGGTCGGACCTAAATCCTTTATCTCGAACTCACTTGATAAATATTTTTTCATGTTTTTTATTTTCTTAATATTTGTCCCTGCAATTAACATGTCATCTACATAAAAAAAAACAAAAGATAACAGTTACTGAAGTGTTTGATGAATCAACAATAGTTTGTCTGACACTTCATGTATCCATTGTTTGACATAAACCTGTTAAACCTTCTGTACCACTGTCTCAGCTTCTAATTCAAGCCGTAGAGACTATTCTTCAACATGCAGACCAAACCTTCTTTGCCTGGAACTTATAACCTTGTGGTTGCACCATGTACAGTTCATCATCCAGATCTCCATGCAAAAAAACTAGTTTTACATCCATCTGCTCCAAATGTAGATCTTCCACTACTACCAGACTCAGCGCAACCCTGACAGTTGTGTCACCACTGAGGAGATCTCTGTATAATCTAGTCATTTCTTCTGATGGAAGCGCTTCACAACAAATCTTGCATTGTAGCGCTTGCTACCATTTGACTCTTCTTTCAGTCTGTAGAACCATTTTTTCTGCTACGTTCTTTTGTCATTTGGTAGTACAGTCAAATCTCAAGTCTGATTTGAATCCAAAGATTGCATTTCTTCATCCATGACAAACTCCCACTCCCTTGAACCTTCAACTTGAGTGACCTCCTCAATGTACTTTGGTTCACCACTATCAGTTAATAATAAATAGTGTAAATAATGAGAATACCTTTGTATGAGTTGTTTCACTCTACAAGATCTCCCAACTTTGTAGCAGATGACTGGGGAACTTCCAGTACTCCTTGTTGAGCACTTGTTATTTCTCCATCTTCTTGATGGTCAGTATCCTCTATCTCCACATATATGGATCCTTCAGAAGTGGCTTACGGACTTCCTGAGTTTTGACCATGTCCTTGTACATCTCCATTTCGTTAAAAATGACGTCATTGCTTCTGATGAATTTTTTATTTTGGTAATCTCAGAATTTATACCCAAACTTATTTGAGTCATATCAAGTGAAAGCACACTTGACAAATTTTGTGTTAAGCTTGCTCCTGACTCTTGCATCAACATGTACATATGTATAACACCCAAATACTCTTAAATGAAATAGGCATACTTTTTGTCACTTCAAACTTCTTCAGGTAAACTTTCCTTCAAAGGTATTGATGGATTATAGTTTATCAAATAAACTGCAATATTAATTGCTTCATTCCAAAACTGTCTTGACAAGCCAGCATGCAACCTCATGCTTTTAGCACTGTCCGTGATTGTTCTATTTATGCACTCAGCCATGTGAACTCATGCCTGGCCCCTTTGTAGCACATAAATTCCTGAACTTCTGATCACGATACTCACCTCTATTATCTGAACTAAAATACTTCAACTTCAAATCTGTCTCATTTTCTACCACAATCTTCTATTTCTTATAGTCTTCAAATACATTAGATATCTGCTTAAGAAATAAATGCATACCTTTCTCGTGGGATCGTCAATGCATGTGACAAAATAGTGAGAATCTCTAATGGGCTGAACTGGAGTACGTACCCATGCGTCAATATGCTAACTCCAGTTTTTTTGATTTCATCAGTCCCGCTCTTGGAGAAATAAATTTTTTTCTGCTTGCCATATGTACAATTTTCACAAAAATCCAAATCAACTGATTTCATACCTTGAAGCTTATTTTTCAAAATTAGAGACTTCATACATTTTTTGATCATATGGCCAAACCTACTATGCCATAAGCCTCCATCCACCCTGGTTCTAGCCACATCAATGAAATCAATCATTTCATTGATCAAATAAATGGTGCCTTCAATGTTGCTCAAGCCATCACCAATGCCCCTCTTGTCACCTTCCACGAGTCACATGTGAAAGTAGTCACGAGTCTGACTTTGTTAGTTTGCTCATAGAGATGAGATTTATCTTCAAACTTGGAACATATTCAACTTCAGTAAGCTATTAGATTCTTTTATTTGACTACTTGGTATCAACATCACTATTTTTTACTATACTACAGGCCTCGTTATCTCTGAAATAAGCATTCACTAAATTGCTGTGAGTGTAGTTTTTAAATACCTCTTTATTGAGGTAAGCATGAAAAGAGACCTGAATCCACAATCCTAAATTCAGTACTAACTATGGATAACACTAGTGAGTCACTCTATATTTCACAGTGGAGACATTAGCAGAGAAACTACTTTCCTGTCCTCCACCATCAATTTCCTTGGAGCTTTGCAGTCTTTTTTGAAATGCCTCTTCTTAACGCAGTTCCAACATTCTTCTCTGCTTGACATGAGCTTTCCTTTCTTGGACTTGGATCCTTCTCTTCCTTGATTCTTACCCAAATTGCTTTCCCTATTATCAACATTCAACGCAGAACCTGAAGATACACAATTCACTGCTTTCTACAAACTTCATTTAACATCAGACCCACGATGTCATCGAAGTTCAACTTCAAAGTCCCTGAAGAATTACTCATCACCATTACCAAGCTTTTATAGATTTCCGACAATAAAGATAGTATCACCAGTGCTTTGATCTTATCATCAAACTTGATCCTTATAGAACACAACTGACTCATCACTGTGTTAAAGTTATTGAGATGTTGTCACTGAACTCTCTTCCACTATCTTTATGTTGAATAACTTCTTCATCAAAAAAATCTTATTGGAAGTAGAAGGTTTTTTGTACATCCTGGTCAGTGTCGTCATGAGATCAACCGTAGTTTTCTCATTCACATTGTTGAACGCAACAGACGAGAAAAATGTTAACCCAATCAAACCCAGTGTCGTTCGATCCAACACTTCTCATTCCTCTATATACATAGATTAAAGCTTCTTTGTTATTCCTTGTGACAAATATAATTTTTTATGATACAACAATTCCTATACCTGCATCTTTTAGAAAGCGGAGTTCTTCCCATTGAACTTCTCCACTTTGAACCTTGCTTCTTCGACCATTGCTCTCACTTAAATCAAACCCCGTTCTGATACCAATTTGTTAGGATTCACACAACGATAATTCTCAACTTTACCAGGGCTTATGATCAATGAGAAACTAAACCACACCACAAAATAACGAGATCACACTAATTCAACAAAAAATTACGACAAAAATTAAAACAAAAGCACAATCAAAGCAACCAGAAAAGTAAACGAGAATTTATGTGGAAAAATTGTGAACTGGAAAAGACCATGGAGCCACATCACGAAAAAAATTCACCATGAAATTTAGAAAGTTTTACAAGGAACTCACACAAATTTTCTCTCTACACACATAGTATACTTACAGAACTCGCTCCACAATCTTCCTCTCCGATCCGATGCAAAAATCACACCAAATCACCGAAATTCACCTCTTTGACACTCCTCACACTCACCAATATGCTCGTCGAAGAATACTGAAGGAAGATACACCAAGCGCTACCTTACGCCGCTCGAAATCGAGATTGAAAACCAATCCATGGCGCCAACCGCTCTTGGTGCATAGGCGCCCCAACTTGGCGCCTTTGCGTCAAACTTTCAGTAAACAGGCGCCTATATGGGTGCATATGCGCCCAAAGCTGGCGCATAGGTGCTGGCCTTTTTGTTCATTCAAATAGGTGCCACAACCTAATGCATAGGTGTCAGGTGCTCCTTCTCGCTGCTCACCAAATACTTTGTCTATTGTTGATTGAAGTTGTCAGCCTCCGCATCGGTTAACCAATATATTGATGCCTTCGATTGTCACAAATCAACTTTGGCCATTGATAAACTTCAATGCAAGCTGTTGCCATTGCTTAGCATCTTTTGTAATAATTTTGAGAGGAATTTTATGGGCTAAGGTATAAATTTTTTATACATAAAAATTATCACATTAATATTAAATATTTTAATAACTTTTTTTCTTAAATATTCTGCCCCGTTCAGTTCCTTTAAAAATTATAATTTATTATTGTAAATGATAGGCAATGGTGATGCCTGGCATAAAAAATGTTGTAGCACATAATTAGCTGTTGTCCGTGGCAAGCAGTTGAAGATTGGTGGGAAACCTTAGTTGTAGCTTCAAAAAGACACGAATTAACACCTTGGGCACAGCTGTCAATGGGAAACCCCTTGTACCAAATAATAATGTATCAAAAGGACCCCAATTTACTCAAAATAGTGTCAAAATGCCAAGGTGGTTGTCAGATGGGTATTAGACGATGCCCATGGTTGAGGGATATTTTACTCCATTCATTGGTACGCATCGGATGTGGGTTGACGAGGTGTTAGAAATTGGATGATTATGAAGGGAGACGGGTCAATTGATAAGAGCTGCTTGGAATTTCATGGACATAGGTCGTTAGTTGGCATCCAATGAAGATTGCTGAGGAACATTGAAAGTCGAGCAATGTTTGACTTTATTGTTTTTCTCATAAGAGGGGAGACCTAGCGATTGAGAATATTTGTGGTTGAAAAACGTTAGATTTTGGTTGTTATTGGGCATTATATAGAAGTCACAGGGTGGAATGTTGGGAGTCAAGTGACGGTGGATAATTGTTTTGATCTCTCTTGTGATATAACGGAAATGAGTGATTTGTGAGACAGGCATTGAATGTAAGTCATTGGCTAACGTTTTAGGCGTCTATCATCAAGGAATGTTAGAAGTATATTGAATTATTTGTTCTCATAGTAAGAAGGGTGACCTATCGACCAAAATATGTGTAAAAGTAGACATTGATGGCTAACAAACTTCAAATATTGTTCATATGAAGACATAAAATGACGATCAATTAGGAATGTTTGAAGTTTGGTGATAGAAGGCGATTTACCCCGATAGTTCTTCTTATGGAGAGCCTGCCCTGCTTTTGGAAGATGAATTTCGAATGTTAATGGATGATGAATGTCAAATGTCAGTCTTTGGCATCTATTGGTAACAGTCAATATGAAACATTAAAAGTCGAGTAATGATGTATGGTTAGCCTTCTATTAGGATAGGAAGAATAGGTGTTGGATGTTAGATGCAAGTAATGGTAAGCATTCAATGACGGTTGATGGAGAATATCAGATATTTGGAGGTGGCGGGCGATCAGTTTAGTGTTTATCTGGATGGTAGATGATGTTGGGCGGTGCGTTGGATGTTTATTGGTGATGAATGTCAAGATATTTGTTGTTGGTATGCGTCAAAATACAGTTGCTGTGGAACATCACAAGTAGTGAGGCAAAAATTGGCGATGAAAGATATTGATGTTGGTCAATGATTAGGAAGAAATAGTGGTGTGGCTAAAGTCAAAGTTAGTTGATGGTCAATTAAATTAATTGTAAGGATGACTGTTGATGTCTGTCATCAGGCGTCTCACCGCTATGGAGTGGCAAGCAGCACAGTTGATGTTGCATGATGATGATTGTTGGCATTGATGTTGTTCGACGGCTAACACTCTTTCAATGTTGGTTGATAGTATATAAAGTTCTAAAATTCTCTACGAATCCCAAATTTTTTCTTGTTGAAAATCATCACCCAAATGTTCCTAAACAATGCCTATGCAATAGAGTTTCAAACCAATGGATGAAAACAAATTGCAATTCAATTCCCCCGCCATCTCATTTCCACACCCTTTTCATTTCCTTATCTCAATTCATACAGATCAAACAGAGCCACAGACATGCAATATATCTTTATTTCTAAATATACCATCTTACACAGCATTCTGAGTTTGTATTCCGTGCAGGCATTGAAATATATTGTGCTCCCACAGCTGATGCCAGGGAGCTATGGCAGGCATCAATGACCCACATCGCACTTGAGGGCGGATGCTTCGTTCTCTCAGCAAATCAGTTCTGCCGCAGAAAGGACTACCCTTCCCCACCTGAATATGAATTTGCCGGTGTTGATGGGGAGCCCTCTCCTGATTCTGTAGTGTGCGCTGGAGGCAGCGTGATTATATCTCCATCCGGAGCAGTCTTGGCAGGTCCAAATTATGAAGGAGAAGCCCTCATCACTGCTGACTTAGGTATATTAATTACTTCTTTCAATGCTCTAATCATATTTCTGATTAGGTTCTTTCGTCATTTTCCTGCTTGAATTAGCTTTGTTATGATTGAACCATGAGCTGCAGATCTCGCCGAAATAGTTCATGCCAAGTTTGCTTTCGATGTGGTTGGGCATTATTCCAGGCCTGAGGTGCTGTGCCTGACGGTAAAAGACCATCCCCAGCAGCCAGTTCTCTTCACTTCTGCTGCCAAGAAGGAAAGCGAGCAGAAATCATAAGAAGCCACTGGAATATAAGGTTAGCTTTGTTATCCTGAGCCTCTTCATTCTCTGATGACAAATAAGAAAGCTTTTGAACATTTTAGAATGTACAAAACGATCTTATTGAATTATTTATGATGGATGATAAGTTGGATTTTCATTCGGAAAAGCAAAAGCAAGGCAAATCAAACTTATTTTTGGGGCATTTATGTACATACCACATAATTCATATGTATTT
>JXCR01071741.1:42539-76152 GCA_002079205.1 Phalaenopsis hybrid cultivar | reverse complement strand
TCATTTTTCTGCTTGAATTAGCTTTGTTATGATTGAACGATGAGCTGCAGATCTCGCCGAAATAGTTCATGCCAAGTTTGCTTTCGATGTGGTTGGGCATTATTCCAGGCCTGAGGTGCTGTGCCTGACGGTAAAAGACCATCCCCAGCAGCCAGTTCTCTTCACTTCTGCTGCCAAGAAGGAAAGCGAGCAGAAATCATAAGAAGCCACTGGAATATAAGGTTAGCCTTGTTATCCTGAACCTCTTCATTCTCTGATGACAAATACTAAAGCTTTTGAACATTTAGAATGTACAAAACGATCTTATTGAATTATTTCTGATGTACGAGAAGTTGGATTTTCATTCGGAAAAGCAAAAGCAAGGCAAATCAAACTTATTTTTGGGGCATTTATGTACATACCACATAATTCATATGTATTTACTTATTTATTCACATGCATACCACTTAAATTTTCAACATCACATCAATAACATCAGCGTTCCTACCTTTTTGAAAGTGACACACCTTGTCATGCATATAGGTTTATGACACCAAGATCTTACGAATGTAAATATCAACTTTGGGTGTTAGATATGTAAATACATAATAATTGTGTGGCATGTACGTAAGAATTACCTTGAATTTAATTAGAATTACCCTTCAAAACATTGTTTGGTTTCTAGCCTAAACCCCAAACCCTTTTACTGTTTTTAAAGAGCTTCCAGCTTTGAGATGCTCCAAGTGGTTTCAGTAGTAGTGTTAATTCAACTAAAGCCAAGTGCCCAACATCCTGTATCTTATATTCATCCTTTTAAGGGAAATGCATTGAACTATTACATTCATTATGTAACTTTAATCAAACTGTAATTTCATAAAATTTTCTACGGTAACTTGCAGATATAATAATTTATTTTTTTAAAAACAATCCCAATATGAAATAAAATAGGGAAAATCTGCATACATACCGCATGATTTTTATTTATTTATATATCTAACACCAAAAATTTGATGTTTATAATCATAACACCTTAGTGTCATAAATCTATGTGTGAAAAAAATATGTGTAGCTTTTGAAAAATTAGTAATTGTGGCATGCTTAAAAAATTGGAGTGTTAAGCATGTCAGCATGAAAGTTTAGGTGTTAGATAGGTGAAAGCATAAGAAATGTGGTATGTATGTAGATGCCTCAAAAAAATAATATTATTTTGATTTGATATGATCAATGTCAAACTGCTCATGAACTAGGGCTGTCAAGATGGCTCGTTGTTCGGGAACAGCTTGTGTTCGGCTCGTTCGCTAAGTTAACGAGCCGAACACGAACAACACGAATAAATATTTGTTCGTTCGTGTTCGGCTCGTTTTGGCTCGAAATATTGCTAATCAATTATATATATATTTATCTATCTTTGATAAGTAGTATTTAAAAAAAAAATAATTGACTACAAGGTTACAAAGATTTGTAATCAATTAAAAGTATTAATGAAGAAAATAAAATAAAAATTATTAATTTAGATTCAAATGATGTTTTAAATCTTGCCTCAATCCTTAACATCTTATAACTACATGATTAGGGTTGTCAAAATGACTCTTTGTTCGTGAACAACTCGCTAAGCAAACGAGCCGAACACAAACACATTTTGTGAGCTCGAAATATAAACGAGCCGAACACGAGCTGAGCCTGGGTTCGCTCGTGTTCGGCTCGTTTACACCCATATCCTGAACATTTGTTAAATGTTTCTTGATGGACCGTATTTTCTTAAATCGGACGATGCTAATCTTTTCTTAAAAGAAATGATCTCATTGCTTTTAAATGCATTTCCGTACAATTAACCTAATTACCATGTATTTACATATCGAACACCTAAGCTTTACTTGTTTATGTTTATATCACCCAAATCTTTTTTTTCACATCAAATGTATAATTATGTTAACTTTCAAAAATAGAAATATACGTTCAAGCATTAGGTAAGTTGGCTATATATATATATATATATATAAAATTTAAATTTTAGGCGTTAGATTTGTAAATGCGAAGAATTGTTATGCAAATCTTTTTTTATTTGAATAATTTTTATTAACTGATGTAATGGTCCAATTAGAGTATAGTTTGCTTGGATTTAAAGCATGCATTCAAATCATTAATTTCTAATCTAATTATCACTAAGCAAAACTTCCATGTAGTCTTTATTTATTTAAATATCTGACATGACATCTAAATATCACAAATTTTTTTCATTAAAAAATTGTAGTTATTTTTAAAAGGAAGATTTACATATATACCACTTAATTCTTATGTATTTACATATCCAACACCTCAACTCCAATTTTACACGTCATCTTATCTATAATCGTAAAGCTCTATTTCAATTTCTGAAAATTAAAATCATATTAATTTTTGCAGGATGAAGATTTGGCGGGCGCAAATGTAAAAAATAAAGCCTAGGTGTTAGATATATAAATACATAGGAATTATGTGGTATGTATGTAAATGCTCCTTTTTAAAAAGAGTGCAGAACACCTGAAAAAGTCGATAGAGAGACTTCCCCCGACCGTAAAAAGGTAAGATTTACATATCAATCTTTACATACAAGCCATATCATCTGTCTGAAATGAATTGGGTGATATGCATGTAAGTGCCAAAAAGATAAAAGATGATGTTGATACTTGTGCGTGACATTAAATATAAGTTATAGCCGTTAAGCATGTAAATACATGAAATGTACACCTTCCCATGCCATAAAAATCTTCCCTTCATAAGCTAAAAACAACATAACATCTCTTCACCAATAATCCCCACAAGAGCACGCACCCTCCTTGAACACATGGAATCTGCTCCGGTCCCTCATCACAATCTCTCTGCAATAAACTCTGGAGATGAGCTTCGACACAGTGTGGCAATCTGTACAGACCCGAAGGTTCTTAACAACTCTAATGGCTTCTCCAGGAATTGCACACAGGAGACCAAACGCAATGGCTAATTTCTCGCTGTGAACGGAGAGCAGCTGCTCCTTCTCCTCCTCCTCGACGTCTGCTAGAACCTGCNACCAAACGCAATGGCTAATTTCTCGCTGTGAACGGAGAGCAGCTGCTCCTTCTCCTCCTCCTCGACGTCTGCAAGAACCTGCTTCGTGTCTGGTAAATATTCAGTCTCAGTTCTTAGACGTTCTGAAATCTCAGATAGTTTCATGTAGATTTGTTCTGATTGAGGGTGGGATCTGTCGCCGGCCATGAAGTGGTTCGTGGTGCCATGGAGCTCTATTATGCTGACTCCAGGATTCTTCGGAACGCCATTGTTGGCCATCATGTTTCTCAGAGTTGTGGCTTCTTGCCAACGATTTGCTGTGGCGTAGATGTTGGAGAGGAGGATGTATCTGCAAAATAATTGCAGAGAGTGAAGATTGGTTTGGCTGCTAAGAGACCGTTTGCGGTCACGAGATGTCATTTTAAAAGTAATGATAGCTTTGAAAGTTAAAATAATGATCCAAGACATTGATATTTATAAATTAATCACTCTGATAATTTTTTTGAACTACCGAACCCATGTATTTATGAATGAGATGTTATATTGGGAGATGAATCCAACAAAATCAAAACATCCAAATCTGAGTTCACATGATCTAATCAAATCTTGGTTAGAAATATAATGAAAAATTTTTAAAACTTGATATTTTTAATGCTAATGGTCAGAACGATTGTTTCATTAAAAGAAATTTAAATCACATGAATCTTTAAGATACTAAAATAGCAAAAGAAATTGAAAAATTTTCCAAAGCGGGGCCCACATCTTCCCTCCACTTCTCTAAACCTCATGTAATGCACATGGAGGTGTCAAATCGGGTTCTGGTTTGACCTGGACCTGACATGAATATTTAATGGGTCAGGAAGTCCAACCAAATCCGAACCTGACATGAATATTTAACGGGTCAGGAAGTCTAACCAGAACATGACCCTCATTCAACTCAGTAACCTGAACCTAGCTCATATAACCAATTTAACATAAACATAATAACTATTCAGGTCGATTTCAAGTCACTCTCGGTTAATTTCAAAACCATTACGGGTAGCGGGTCAATTTAAGTTTAGTAGGTTAACCTAAAAAATTAAAAAGCTTAATAGGTCAACCCAAACCCAAACTAGATCCCAACACCTCAGAATTACTGGGCTCGAATAAGCATCTGATTGGCAAACCACCTTTGGAACTAGCACAGTCCTTGGTATCTTCTAGTGATGTTAAAATATGATCTACTATCCAAGTTATTTTAGATAACTAGATTCTCTAATTTCTTCATTCAACTACATTGGCTTAGTTGCATCCAGAACTTTGAGATAATACATTACATTCATAAATCAGACAATTTATAGTTGATATGAATTCTATCATTACTAGTTGTTAGTTGATTGTCAGTCCTCACCATGATTTGGTTAAGTCAATCAGTTCACCAATGAAGAGACCGCCCAATCAGTTTTTAATTAGAAAGCATGATTAGCTGCTTCCACTGATGATAAGAATGAGAATACTTCTAAAATAGTTTTGGATAAAGACTTGATTACCTCATTGAAATCTATAAATAGACTTGGTTCTCTTTATTTTTCTACCTCTATGAATAGACTTCTCTTTATGCTTTCACATTCTAAACATAGCGTGCTAAGAAATCATAAAGTATATTGTAATCATGACAGACTTTTAGAGCCACTAAATAATCCCCTTGTACTCATGAGCTCATTATATGCCCATAAACCACTAATGCTTGAATTTGACATTGATTTGTCCCCTTCTAGTATAAGAACAACTAGGTCAACTACCTTCAAATATTTAAAATTCAACGACATTTAAAATCTATCAACAATGAACACTCAAAATTCAATTAGTAGGTGGTCGATCACCTTACTTAATAAGAACATGATCCAGCCGACCACTTCCTAACTTTTGACATTCATCAACATTTGAAGTCCACTAACAACAAACGTGATATATCTTGACGAACAATGGCATTCGACGCAGCCTTGCCAGGTTGCTTACTCTTTTTTCATTTAAAACAATGACGGAGTTGACTGCCTCTCAACGCTAGTTGTTGTTCCTTACCAACACTGACTGACATCTTTTGACTTACATTTGTTGAGCCTAACTTCCAAAGTCAACTACGGTCGAGGTTACCTGACTTCTTAGCCGAACAATGTCCTTTAGTGTCTTACACTTGATGCTAGTTTTTATACTTCAATCATTGAATAATGCCCGCCGTTCGAGATTCCCACAACCTATTGCAACCTTAGGAAATAATGTCTACCTAAGATTTAATATTTTATTCTCATCTTCTCCAACTATGAGGAGAGGTAAACCATTGCAATATCAATCTTTTACATAAAACAAAATGACCCTTAAAGAGGCAGATTTAGGTCCTCGCCCGTAAACCAGTAAATTGCAACCAATCTTGACCATCCAATCCACTTTGTATGGCCTGGATTCTCTGATTCAAAAGCAAACTAACTTTCATGAAAACAGAACCACGCCTAACAAAATGCATTGGATTTTNACACAATAGAGAAAAAGGATTCATGTAGCCGATCCCACGTACTGGGATTAAGGTTTTGTTGTTGTTGTTGCAGACTACTTAAATTTTCAACATCACATCAATAACATCAGCGTTCCTACCTTTTTGAAAGTGACATGCCTTGTCATGCATATAGGTTTATGACACCAAGGTCTTCTAAATGTAAATATCAACTTTGGGTGTTAGATATGTAAATACATAATAATTGTGTGGCATGTACGTAAGAATTACCTTGAATTTAATTAGAATTACCCTTCAAAACATTGTTTGGTTTCTAGCCTAAACCCTAAACCCTTTTACTGTTCTTAAAGAGCTTCCAGCTTTGAGATGTTTCAAGTGGTTTCAGGAGTAGTGTTAATTCAACTAAAGCCAAGTGCCCAACATCCTGTATCTTATATTCCTCTTTTTAATGGGAACTCCTGTATTGGCATTTAACTATTACATTCATTATGTAACTTGAATCAAACTGTAATTTCATAAAATTTTCTACGGTAACTTGCAGATATAATAATTTATTTTTTTAAAAAACAATCCCAATATGAAATAAAATAGGGAAAATTTGCATACATACCGCATGATTTTTATTTATTTATATATCCAACACCAAAAATTTGATGTTTATAATCATAACACCTTAGTGTCATAAATCCATGCATGAAAAAAATATATGCAGCTTTTGAAAAATTAGTAATTGTGGCATGCTTAAAAAGTTGGAGTGTTAAGCTATGTCAGCATGAAAGTTTAGGTGTTAGGTACGTAAAAGCATGAGAAATGTGGTATGCATGTAAATGCCTCAAAAAAATGATATTATTTTGACTTGATATGATCAATGTCAAACTGTTCCTGAACTAGGGCTGTCAAGATGGCTCGTTGTTCGCGAACAGCTCGTGTTCGGCTCGTTCGCTAAGTTAACGAGCCGAACACGAACAACACAAACAAATATTTGTTCGTTCGTGTTTGGCTCGTTTTGGCTCGAAATACTGCTAATCAATTATATATATATCTTTGATGAGTAGTATTTTAAAAAAAAATAATTGACTAGGCTACAAAGTTTTATAATCAATTAAAATTATTAATTTAGATTTAATTGATGTTTTAAATCTTGCTTTAATCATTAATATCTTATGACTACATGATTAGGGTTGTCAAAATGACTATTTGTTTGTGAACAACTCGTGTTCGGCTCGCTAAACAAATGAACCGAATACAAACACACTTTTTGAGCTCAGCTCGTGTTCGACTCGTTTACACCCCTATCCTGTACATTTGTTAAATGTTTTTTGATGGATCGTATTTTCTTAAATCGAACTATGCTAATCTTTTCTCAAAAGAAATGATCTTAGTGCTCTTAAAAGCATTTACGTACAAGTAACCTAATTCCCATGTATTTACATATGGAACACCTAAGCTTTACTTGTTTATGTTTATATCAACCAAATCTTTTTTTTCACATCAAAGGTATAATTATTTTAACTTTCAAAAATAGAAATATACGTTCCAGCATTAGCTAAGGTGGCATATATATGTATATATATGTAAAAATTAAATTTTAGGCGTTAGATTTGTAAATGCGAATAATTGTTATGCAAATATTTTTTTATTTGAATAATTTTTATTAACTGAGTTTGCTTGGATTTTAAAACATACATTCAAATCATTAATTTCTAATCTAATTACTAAGCACTTAATTCTTGTGTATTTACATATCTAACACCTTAACTCCAATTTTTACACGTCATCTTATCTATATTCGTAAAGCTCTATTTCAATTTCTAAAAATTAAAATCATATTATTTTTTGCACTACGAAGATTTGGCGGGCGCAAATGTAAAAAATAAAGTGATATATAAATACATAGGAATTATGTGGTATGTATGTAAATGCTCCTTTTTAAAAAGAGTGCAGACACCTGAAAAAGTCGATAGAGAGACTTTCCCCGACCATAAAAAAGGGAAGATTTACGTATCAATTTTTACATACAAACCATATCATCTGTCTGAAAAAGAAAAAATTATTCCATACGGATCAGACACCGCACGCATATTGCGGTGTCCGATCGGTCAGAATGTATTTCGGTGGGCCCCACCTAAATTTTGTTTTTTTAATAAAAAAAATTGAAATGATCTACGGTCAGGATCGAACATCACATACAGAGATGAATGCAGTTTCCGTACGTAATAATTTCTCCTGAAAAAGATGTATTCTACTCTACATAAAAAAAGTTATAAATGTAAAAAAGGTAAACCTTAGATGTTAGACATGTAAATGAATCGAGTGGTATGCATGTAAATACCAGAAAGATAAAAAATGATGTTGATATTTGTGTGTGACATTAAATATAAAAGTGATAAATATGAAGTATAGCCGTTAAACATGTAAATACATAAAATGTACACCTTCCCCTCTTATAAATATCATCCCTTCCTAAGCTACAAACAACATAACATCTCTTCACCAATAATCCCCACAAGAGCACGCACCCTCCTTGAACACATGGAATCTGCTCCGGTCCCTCATCACAATCTCTCTGCAATAAACTCTGGAGATAAGCTTCGCCACAGTGTGGCAATCTGTACATACCCGAAGGTTCTTAACAACTCTAATGGCTTCTCCCGGACTTGCACACAGGAGACCAAACGCAATGGCTAATTTCTCGCTGTGAACGGAGAGCAGCTGCTCCTTCTCCTCCTCCTCGACGTCTGCAAGAACCTGCTTCGTGTCTGGTAAATATTCAGTCTCAGTTCTTAGACGTTCTGAAATCTCAGATAGTTTCATGTAGATTTGTTCTGATTGAGGGTGGGATCTGTCGCCGGCCATGAAGTGGTTCATGGTGCCATGGAGCTCTATTACGCTGACTCCGGGATTCTTCGGAACGCCATTGTTGGCCATCATGTTTCTCAGAGTTGTGGGTTCTTGCCAACGATTTGCTGTGGCGTAGATGTTGGAGAGGAGGATGTATCTGCAAAATAATTGCAGAGAGTGAAGATTGGTTTGGCTGCTAAGAGACCGTTTGCGGTCACGAGATGTCATTTTAAAAGTAATGATAGCTTTGAAAGTTAAAATAATGATCCAAGACATTGATATTTATAAATTAATCACTCTGATAATTTTTTTGAACTACCGAACCCATGTATTTATGAATGAGATGTTATATTGGGAGATGAATCCAACAAAATCAAAACATCCAAATCTGAGTTCACATGATCTAATCAAATCTTGGTTAGAAATATAATGAAAAATTTTTAAAACTTGATATTTTTAATGCTAATGGTCAGAACGATTGTTTCATTAAAAGAAATTTAAATCACATGAATCTTTAAGATACTAAAATAGCAAAAGAAATTGAAAAATTTTCCAAAGCGGGGCCCACATCTTCCCTCCACTTCTCTAAACCTCATGTAATGCACATGGAGGTGTCAAATCGGGTTCTGGTTTGACCTGGACCTGACATGAATATTTAATGGGTCAGGAAGTCCAACCAAATCCGAACCTGACATGAATATTTAACGGGTCAGGAAGTCTAACCAGAACATGACCCTCATTCAACTCAGTAACCTGAACCTAGCTCATATAACCAATTTAACATAAACATAATAACTATTCAGGTCGATTTCAAGTCACTCTCGGTTAATTTCAAAACCATTACGGGTAGCGGGTCAATTTAAGTTTAGTAGGTTAACCTAAAAAATTAAAAAGCTTAATAGGTCAACCCAAACCCAAACTAGATCCCAACACCTCAGAATTACTGGGCTCGAATAAGCATCTGATTGGCAAACCACCTTTGGAACTAGCACAGTCCTTGGTATCTTCTAGTGATGTTAAAATATGATCTACTATCCAAGTTATTTTAGATAACTAGATTCTCTAATTTCTTCATTCAACTACATTGGCTTAGTTGCATCCAGAACTTTGAGATAATACATTACATTCATAAATCAGACAATTTATAGTTGATATGAATTCTATCATTACTAGTTGTTAGTTGATTGTCAGTCCTCACCATGATTTGGTTAAGTCAATCAGTTCACCAATGAAGAGACCGCCCAATCAGTTTTTAATTAGAAAGCATGATTAGCTGCTTCCACTGATGATAAGAATGAGAATACTTCTAAAATAGTTTTGGATAAAGACTTGATTACCTCATTGAAATCTATAAATAGACTTGGTTCTCTTTATTTTTCTACCTCTATGAATAGACTTCTCTTTATGCTTTCACATTCTAAACATAGCGTGCTAAGAAATCATAAAGTATATTGTAATCATGACAGACTTTTAGAGCCACTAAATAATCCCCTTGTACTCATGAGCTCATTATATGCCCATAAACCACTAATGCTTGAATTTGACATTGATTTGTCCCCTTCTAGTATAAGAACAACTAGGTCAACTACCTTCAAATATTTAAAATTCAACGACATTTAAAATCTATCAACAATGAACACTCAAAATTCAATTAGTAGGTGGTCGATCACCTTACTTAATAAGAACATGATCCAGCCGACCACTTCCTAACTTTTGACATTCATCAACATTTGAAGCCCACTAACAACAAACGTGATATATCTTGACGAACAATGGCATTCGACGCAGCCTTGCCAGGATGCTTACTCTTTTTTCATTTAAAAAAATGACGGAGTTGACTGCCTCTCAACGCTAGTTGTTGTTCCTTACCAACACTGACTGACATCTTTTGACTTACATTTGTTGAGCCTAACTTCCAAAGTCAACTATGGTCAAGGTTGCCTGACTTCTTAGCCGAACAATGTCCTTTAGTGTCTTACACTCGATGCTAGTTCTTATACTTCAATCACTGACCAATGCCCGCCGTTCGAGATTCCCACAACCTATTGCAACCTTAGGAAATAATGTCTACCTAAGATTTTATATTTTATTCTCATCTTCTCCAACTGTGAGGAGAGGTAAACCATTGCAATATCAAACTTTTACATAAAACAAAATGACCCTTAAAGAGGCAGATTTAGGTCCTCACCAGTAACCCAGTAAATTGCAACCAATCTTGACCATCCAATCCACTTTGTATGGCCTGGATTCTCTGATTCAAAAGCAAACTAACTTTCATGAAAGCAGAACCACGCCTAACAAAATGCATTGGATTTTGCATAATAACAGGAGCAGATCCAAATCNATATATATATATATATATATCTATAATTGGTCCAGTGGGTACCAAATATTGATTTCCCCAATGAGGTTGAAAACCCAGGTGTGCTTGTATCTGATCCGAAGAGTCCGCGCCACGGGATTCAAACCCCCGACCCAAGGGACTTACGTCAGAGGCTGCACCAATGAGTTGGGTCATTCGCACAACACCTAAGCTTATATATATAATTAACTGCTATGTATGTAAATTTTTCTTTCTTTTAATAAATTTTATTAACCCATTTAATGAGCCAATTCGAGTATAGTTTGCTTCTTGATTCTTATTTACCTGGAATTTAGCCCCAAATAATCTTAAAAATTGGCTCAAGCCTTAATAATCCTTATTTTTCTATTTTAAAATCCTAATTTCAACTTTGAACTCGTGCGCAACTTCAGTTTTATCCCATCGTCCAAAATCGAAGCCGATTGAATAAACGGTTACCTTTATATGATGGCAATTAAACTCTCAACTCTACTGGGCCAGATTTTAAATATGAAGGAGTTTACCATGTTTAGGGAAGATTTACATATCAATTTTTACATACAAGCCATTTCATCTGTCTGAAAAAGATGTACTCTACTCTACATCAAAAAAGTTACAAATGTAAAAAAGGTAAATCTTAGATGTTAGACATGTAAATGAATGGAGTGGTATGCATGTAAATGCCAGAAAGATAAAAGATGATGTTGATATTTGTGTGTGACATTAAATATAAAAGTGATAAATATGAAGTATAGCCGTTAAACATGTAAATACATAAAATGTACACCTTCCCCTCTTATAAATATCATCCCTTCCTAAGCTAAAAACAACATAACATCTCTTCACCAATAATCCCCACAAGAGCACGCACCCTCCTTGAACACATGGAATCTGCTCCGGTCCCTCATCACAATCTCTCTGCAATAAACTCTGGAGATAAGCTTCGCCACAGTGTGGCAATCTGTACATACCCGAAGGTTCTTAACAACTCTAATGGCTTCTCCCGGACNCACAGTGTGGCAATCTGTACATACCCGAAGGTTCTTAACAACTCTAATGGCTTCTCCCGGACTTGCACACAGCAGACCAAACGCAATGGCTAATTTCTCGCTGTGAACGGAGAGAAGCTGCTCCTTCTCCTCCTCCTCAATGTCTGCAAGAACCTGTTTCGTGTCTGGTAAATATTCAGTCTCAGTTCTCAGACGTTCTGAAATCTCAGATAGTTTCATGTAGATTTGTTCTGATTGAGGGTGGGATCTGTCGCCGGCCATGAAGTGGTTCGTGGTGCCATGGAGCTCTATTGCGCTGACTCCGGGATTCTTCGGAATGCCATTGTTGGCCATCATGTTTCTCAGAGTTGTGGCTTCTTGCCAACGATTTGCTGTGGCGTAGATGTTGGAGAGGAGGATGTATCTGCAAAATAATTGCAGAGAGTGAAGATTGGTTTGGCTGCTAAGAGACCGTTTTGCGGTTGCACGAGATGNCCAACGATTTGCTGTGGCGTAGATGTTGGAGAGGAGGATGTATCTGCAAAATAATTGCAGAGAGTGAAGATTAGTTTGGCTGCTAAGAGACCGTTTGCGGTTGCACGAGATATCATTTTAAAAGTAATGATAGCTTTGAAAGTTAAAATAATGATCCGAGACATTGATATTTATAAATTAATCACTCTGATAATTTTTTTGAACTACCGAACTCATGTATTTATGAATGAGATGTTATATTTNATCATTTTAAAAGTAATGATAGCTTTGAAAGTTAAAATAATGATCCGAGACATTGATATTTATAAATTAATCTCTGATAATTTTTTTTGAACAATCGAACCCATGTATTTATGAATGAGATGTTATATTTGGAGATGAATCCAACAGAATCAAAACATCCAAATCTGAGTTCGCATGATCTAATCAAATCTTGGTTAGAAATATAATGAAATATTTTTAAAACTTGAAATTTTTAATGCTAATAGTCAAAACGATTGTTTCATTAAAAGAAATTTAAATCACATGAATCTTTAGATACTAAAATAGCCAAAGAAATTGAAAAATTTTCCAAAGCGGGGCCCACATCTTCCCTCCACTTCTCCTCTAGACCTCATGTAATGCACATGGAGGTGTCAAATCGGGTTCTGGTTTGACCCGGACCTGACATGAATATTTAATGGGTCAGGAAGTCCAACCAAATCCGAACCTGATGAATATTTAACGGGTCAGGAAGTCAATTTACTGGGCTCGAATAAGCATCTGATTGGCAAACCACCTTTGGAATTAGCAGTCCTTGGTATCTTCTAGTGATGTTAAAATATGACCTATTATCTAAGTTATTTTAGATAACTAGATTCTCTAATTTTTTCATTCAACTACATTGGCTTAGTTGCATCCAGAACTTTAAGATAATACATTACATTCATAAATCAGAGAATTTATAGTTGATATGAATTCTATCATTACTAGTTGTTAGTTGATTGTCAGTCCTCACCATGATTTGGTTAAGTCAATCAGTTCACCAATGAAGAGAAAGCATGATTAGGTGCTTCCACTGGTGATAAGAATGAGAATAATTCTAAAATAGTTTTGGATAAAGACTGGATTACCTCATTGAAATCTATAAATAGACTTGGTTCTCTTTATTTTTCTACATCTATGAATAGACTTCGTTCTCCTTATGCTTCACATTCTAAACATGGCGTGCTAAGAAATCATAAAGAATACTGTAATCATGACAGACTTTTAGAGCCACTAAATAATCCCCTTGTACTCATGAGCTCATTAGATGCCCATAAACCACTAATGCTAGAATTTGACATTGATTTGGCCCCTTCTAGTATAAAAACAACTACGTCAACTACCTTCAAATATTTAAAGTTCAACAACATTTAACATCTATCAACAACGAACACTCAAAATTCAATTAGTAGGTGGTCGATCAGCTTACTTAACAAGGACATGATCCAGCCGACCACTTCCTAACTTTTGACATTCATCAACATTTGAAGCCCACTAACAACAAACGTGATATATCTTGTCGAACAATGACATTCGGCGCAGCCTTGCCAGGTTGCTTACTCTTTTTTCATTTAAAAAAATGACGGAGTTGACTGCCTCTCAACGCTAGTTGTTGTTCCTTACCAACACTGACTGACATCTTTTGACTTACATTTGTTGAGCCTAACTTCCAAAGTCAACTATGGTCAAGGTTGCCTGACTTCTTAGCCGAACAATGTCCGTTAGTGTCTTACACTTGATGCTAGTTTTTATACTTCAATCATTGACCAATGTCTGCCATTCGAGATTCCCACAACCTATTGCAACCTTAGGAAATAATGTCTACCTAAGATTTTATATTTTATTCTCATCTTCTCCAACTGTGAGGAGAGAGAGGTAAACCATTGCAATATCAAACTTTTACATAAAACAAAATGACCTTAAAGAGGCAGATTTAGGTCCTCGCCAGTAACCCAGTAAATTGCAACCAATCTTGACCATCCAATCCACTTGGTATGGCCTGGATTCTCTGATTAAAAAGCAAACGAACTTTCATGAAAACAGAACCACGCCTAACAAAATGCATTGGATTTAGCATAATAACAGGAGCGGATCCAAATCCTAAATCAGCAGAGGTGAATGAGACCAAGAGTACCTGCCACTGTGCTTTGGCTGAAGCCCAAGAAGCCGCCTTCCCACTTCCTCAGCCACCTCGCTGTTGCGGTGGATCCTGCAACCACCAAGCAACGCTCCCCACGCCTGCGCATTGGGCTGCATCGGCATTACTCGAGTTAACTCCATTGCTTCCTCTAACAATCCAGCACGAGCCAACATATCGATGAGGCAACCATAGTGCTCAACCTTTGGATCAACTTGATAGCTCCCCTTCATGCTAGCGAGCACCCGACGGCCTTCTTCCACNCTAACAATCCAGCACGAGCCAACATATCGATGAGGCACCCATAGTGCTCAACCTTTGGATCAACTCGATAGCTCCCCTTCATGCTAGCGAGCACCCGACGGCCTTCTTCCAACATTCCAGCGTGGCTACAAGCGCTGAGCACAGCCACAAATGTAATGTCATCCGGTCTGGCGCAACTTTTCACCATCTCGTCAAACAGATCGAGAGCTTCTTCAGCAAGTCCATGTATCGCCAAGCCTGCCATAATGGCATTCCAGGCATGAACATCTTTGTGCTCGATAGAATGAAAGATTCCGATTGCTTCTGCTATTCTACCGCACTTGGCGTACATATCAACCAGCGCAGTGGCGAGAACTGCATCAAGCTCAACCCCACTGTCTTGAATGAAGGCATGGATGCGCTCCCCTCGATCCAATGCCCCAATTTGAGAACAAGCTNATTCTACCGCACTTGGCGTACATATCAACCAGCGCAGTGGCGAGAACTGCATCAAGCTCAACCCCACTGTCTCGAATGAAGGCATGGATGCGCTCCCCTCGATCCAATGCCCCAATTTGAGAACAAGCCGATAACAAGCTCACAAGAGTGGCTTCAGTAGGTCTCATACCTGCGCATTGCATTTCGTCGAATAAAGCCAAGGCTGCCACCGAATGCCCGTTCTGCGAATAGCAGGATAGCATTGAATTCCATGAAATCACATCGCGGTTCGGCATCTCCGCAAATGTCTGGCGAGCGCCATCAACGTCCCCACACTTGGCGNAGTGGCTTCAGTAGGTCTCATACCTGCGCATTGCATTTCGTCGAATAAAGCCAAGGCTGCCACCGAATGCCCATTCTGCGAATAGCAGGATAGCATTGAATTCCATGAAATCACATCGCGGCTCGGCATCTCCGCAAATGTCCGGCGAGCTCCATCAACGTCCCCACACTTGGCTTGCNTTCTGCGAATAGCAGGATAGCATTGAATTCCATGAAATCACATCGCGGTTCGGCATCTCCGCAAATGTCCGGCGAGCTCCATCAACGTCCCCACACTTGGCGTGCCCTGCAAGAAGGCAGTTCCAGGACACCATGTTTCTTTGAGGCATTTCTNCCAGGACACCACGTTTCTTTGAGGCATTTCCTCGAACAGCTGCTTTGCATCATCCAGACAGCCCAGAACGGCATACCCATTTATCATTGTGTTCCAGGAGATGACATCTCGANAGGCATTTCCTCGAACAGCTGCTTTGCATCATCCAGACAGCCCAGAACGGCGTACCCATTTATCATTGTGTTCCAGGAGATGACATCTCGACACTCCATGCGGTCGAAAACCGAACGAGCGAGCTCTACTTCTCCGTTCTTGATGAAACCATCGATCATGGCGTTACAGCAAAAAGCCTCGAACTTGGAGCAACCGTCAAACACCTTGCGGGCGGCGATGAGATCCATGGCGGAGTACATGTGAATCAGCGCGCTCTGTATGTAGGGATCGGGATCTAGCCCACCCTTGACGACATGAGCATGGATCATGAGGAGGTGGAGGAGTGAAGGGCATGACTTGAGGAGAGGGGGGAAAGTGTGGTTGTTGGGTTTGAGGCCTCGGTGGAGCATGGAGCGGAAGAGAGAGAGGGCTTTAATGGGGGATTTGCTGGTTGAGATGGAGTGGATGAGAGAGTTCCAGTGAAAGGGGGAAGGGCTGTGGAGAGCGGCGAGGATGGCGGAGGGGTAGGAAAGATTGGAGCAAGGTGAGGGGGAGAAGGAGGAGAGGAGTTGGGTGGCGGCACGGCCGTCGAAGGGTTGGGAGTTGAGCTTGAGGAGACGGGCGTGCGCTTGTTTCAGCTGGGTGGTGGAGCGGCATGATTGAAGGTTTGGGTGGAGATGAATGGCTGCCGGCATGAGGAAGACACCTGAGGTGCATTTTTAAAAGGGGGCATTTACATACGTACACGCCCAATTCATAAACTCAACCGCCTAAATTTTAATTTTTACATTAATACCATTCTAACCTTTCATGTCACATAAAAAATAACAACATGTTAATTTTTAAATAAGTGAAGTACACCTCTCATGCCTAAGGAAAAGATGATATGTGTGTAAAAATTGAACTTCGGGGGTTAGATATGTAAATACATAAGAATGGAGAGATATGTGTGAGTTCATGGTGAAATTACACTCTCAACCACTAGATTCCAAGAAAATAAACTAATTTTTCCTTTTAAATGACTAGTTTAATTGTGTTATTTTTTAAAAAAATTAATAAAAATGTGACAAGAATATAAATATGTACTCTAGTACATGCAAATTATATTATGTGCTATTAATGAGGGTGTACTTAGAGCTTTCCTTAGATTATCACCATCAAATAATTATATAGGTTTATGTGGGCTAAAGATAATAAAGGGGTGGATAAGAACTTGGTGAGAACATATCATGACTACCTAATATAAGAAGAAGGTGGTGTGTCGCAGCGCTGTGGTTGGTTGGTACCTTTTTCATTGTTCACTTAGGAATAGAAAATAAGAAGTTAAAATATTGTTATTTAGGTATCATTTGAAGGAACCATAGAAGATCCTTTAAAAGTCATATATGTTGAATGGAGAAGACTAATTGTGATCTAAAAAGACAAAATATGATCTTTCTTTCTATACAATTTTGGGAGACTTTCGAGAGACGCTGCTTCACAAAACGAAAGTTTTTTACACATCAACATTCTCACTGCAACGGAACAGAGCTCCATCGTCTTCTCAAACGAACCTTAACAGATCATAAGAATATCATTCTATATACTTAAAGAAGAGAACAATGAAGTTAGTAGATGCTTGATTATTGAGCACTTTGCATGCAAGATAATATATTCAATTTGATTTATATTTTATTCACAACATATATAGCACTAATTTATACACAATATTAGATTTTATATATTTAAGAATAAAAATATATTATGTACATGATTAATAGGGTTAATAGATTATGTTTGGCATTTGCCAACTTTTGTTCAGTACTTTTTTGGCCCTTGAAGACACCACTTTCACTTATTTGTCACACCTCACTGAGAACTTGGATGACTTAACTTACAAGCTCTTTTGTGATTTTCTTCCTTCTTTATCGTCAAGGGCTTTAGGAATATCAATAGGTGGCAGAAGAGGGGGAGAGCAAGTAGAAATATTGATTGAGATCAATAAGAAGAAGGTTGATAGGGAAATAATGGGAGGCGTATTTTTTATTTTATTTGAATATCTTGAGTGGCATGTATGTAAATTGTGAAATTTGGGCGTTAAACATACAGATCTTAATATTTTAAGCGTAATGTATCTAAAGCACCCATGAATTAATGTTACAAAAAGGAGGATTACACTATCATCTTCTTGGAGAAATATGATGACTTCTCACATACTTAGAGCGACTTTTAATGTTTTGGCATGGAACATGGCTATAAACAACCAAGAGAACCAATGAGTTTATAGGTTAATGCAATGCTTGGTGATGCTTCGTTTGATTGTAGTTGAATTTCTTATCAACTGATTGAATTGTGCCATGAAGGGCAAGTTTTATAGGGTAAACACTATAAGTTATTTAGGTCATGAGACACATTGAATGTTATGTTTTTTTGAGTAATGAACGGTATTACTAAATCATGAGTTACCTTTCTCTCTTAGACGTAGTCACTTTTCCCAAATGCCTCTTCTTGGAAAATGACTTTCAGTAATATTTTTTGGAGTCATTGTATTTCCTTTCATTTACCAATCACTAGCTAAAATGGTATACATAGGGTGCAAAGGCCATGCAAATAATATAAAAGTGAATAGAGTATCGTTTCCAATAGGATCTAGTGGTAAATATTTGAATAAATGAATATTAATTGAGAGTGACTCTATATTTTTATATAATAAACAGAAATTTAATGATAATTGGAAAGAGAAATTTTATAAAACCTAAATTACACAATAGTTTTTAAATTAAAATGGTAAGAAATAACTTTGGACCTATGAGTTGCCTAAATTGTGTCTATTAGTTGACATGCTGAAGATCGTGCACTAAATATATTATTGATTAAGAGCATAAGTGTCTCCTAATCATTTAACATGAAGGACAATGGTGCATAAAATGCTTAGATAAGGATACTTTTGCCCTATTTTGAGGATGAACGTTGAAGCCCTACAAAAAAGTTTCCCTAATCAACAATTTGCCCCCATGAAGTTACAACCTTCATACAAATTGTAGTCCATATCAGCTCCACTATTTTCATTAGGGACATAGACATTATTCGGCCATTGATAAGTGTTGAAAGCTTTTGTAAAGATAACAACATAGTTGGTGCACAAGTTTTTTTTGGGCCAATGTTATCCATAAATATGGCCTCCCTGGGCCATTCAACACAAACATGGATCACGATTCTCGACCGAGAAGATTGATGTATTTTTTTAGTCTCAAGAAATCAATCTCAAGTTTGCCTCTGCAAATTATCCTTAAACCGACATGTATATAGAGGTGCTAATTTTGATGTGCTAAGAAAGAAAGTTGAATGACAAGTGAGTTGAAGTACTGCCATTAGTACCTTGAGCTGTGAGGATGTCTTTATCATCATTGACATGTAAAAATTCTTTTGCTTTGTCTCTTGGAATGGAAGCACTTATCTTAATTAAGTATAACCAGCACAGTAGCTAAGCAACGTATATACTTAACTTTTAAGAAGATGATTTTTCCAATTGGAAGGCAAGGAACAAAAAAAGGTATGGAGATTGTTGTTGACCTATAAGAACTAAAGGTTGAGGCCTCCATAAAATATGAAGGCCTTAAGAAAAAAATGAAAAAAAAACAGAACTTTTAAATGAATGAGAAAACCCTGCGCACAGATTTACCACGCAGAAAGGCGAAGACATGGCTCAACAATCCTCAAAGGTTTTTACAGTAAAGATGCAGAAAAAAAAAAGTTGAAACAACAAGAGATCATCTCCTTCCACATATAGGAGATCAGGGTGACTATACTCATGAATGATTCAATATAAATTAAGTAGGTGCATATCTATAGTAGTTCAATACACCTATCCTTAAAAGTAATTATACTCATGAACGAGTTTGGTAGATTCGTTGGTAACTAAGCCGAACTTGCTTGAATGGGAGGGACTCGCCCGACTTGGTTAAACATGTCTTCTCCCCATGGACACTTGTCTAAAGCATGGAGAAAACCTCTTTATATCTAATTTGTCCATTAATCACCAACATGATCAATTAGGTTGCAGAAACCTTTGATGCGCTTGCCCCATTTAATTTCCCACATGCCCCTCATAATGTTCCCCTTCATAATGTCCACATATCTATAACTATCATATCATATATTAACATATTTAATTATCTCGTATGACCTTTCTTGTACAGCCTAAAATGGTATAAATAAGGGATTAAAGGGAACCTATTGAAAACATGTATAATGCCTTATATTTTGACTTGAGAGATCTTATTATAACAGTTCAGATATCACCCATGAAAAGATTTAAATCCAACATGTATCTTCTCTTCAATACTGCATCTTTTTTCTTACCTTCTACTCCTCTTCTTATGCAATTTTTTATTTCATATCTTTGGTGTTTGTTAACTTCGATCGCATAATCATAAATCAAAATTACATTCTCAGTAACTATTATTCTTTGCAAATTAAAATGGTTCTCAAAAACCTTTCTGTGATTGGTAACAAATGAATTTAAAAACTTCTAATTCTCATCAGATCATTTGAATTTCCCAATTGTTTCACCTTAAAACATGTACTTAACAATTTATCAGTAATCTCTCTTTGAATGAGATGTGAAGATCCCTTAACTGCATAATTTTAAGGATAAATTTACTCCCTTCATCACATCAAAAACATAACATGATTTTCTTGAAACATGGCATCTGCTTAAAGCCAGATGTACAGAAAGAAGAAGAAAAAGCTACTTCAAAAAAGAGAAAAAAAAAAAAGCTGCAAATTGTAATTGAAAGATACATAAATTACAAAGTTGCAGAATTTCTGACAGAGTAAATTAGATTCAGCTTAAGAATTTACAGCTGCGAATTACAAGAAACAAGAACGACTGTTCGCAAAGTAAGAAATACACACAAAAAAATGGGGGAAGATTTACATGCATGACTCGATTCTTATTTATTCACATATCAAACATCTAAACTGCAAATTTTACATGCATACCACCTTACCAATACATGAAAAGATGTATTTCACCTTTCAAAAGTTAAAATAGTGATATTTTTGACATGATATGAAAATTTTGGGCGGTACAAATGCAAACAAAGTAAAATTGAGGTGTTGTATATGTAAATACATAAGAATTGAGAGAGATGGGTGTAAATGCCCCAAGCAATTATTCTTTCAAAATAAACNTTTCTGAAAGAGTAAATTAGATTCAGCTGAAGAATTTACAGCTGCGAATTACAAGAAACAAGAACGACTGTTTGCAAAGTAAGAAATACACACAAAAAAATGGGGGAAGATTTACATACATACGACTCGATTGTTATTTATTCACATATCAAACATCTAAACTGCAAATTTTACATACATATCACCTTACCAATACATGAAAAGATGTATTTCACCTTTCAAAAGTTAAAATGGTGATATTTTTGACATGATATGAAAATTTTGGGCGGTACAAATGCAAACAAAGTAAAATTGAGGTTTTGTATATGTAAATACATAAGAATTGAGAGGAATGGGTGTAAATGCCCCAAACAATTATTCTTTCAAAATAAACTTTTATACAATCACATAAAAAACAAAGCAATTCACTGACATCAACAAAACAACAGCGATGGCATCAAAACATTCCCAAAAGCTTCTTAGGAGCAACCCCAGTTTCACGATAATTTGCAGCCTTCTCTTCCACCTTGAGAATATCTTCCACACGCTTGGCCTCCACCATGGCTCTCTTCTCTTCTGCTTCCTTGTGAATCATAGCAATCTTGTTCTTCAACTTTTCTGCGTATTCGGCTTTCTTCCTTTCCAGGTCTTCCTGCTCGGTTATCAATTTTTGTTAGGTCAGTTCTTGAAGAATAAGTGGGTTTGGATTACTTAGTCGAGTTAGAAGGTGTGTTAAACTCCAATCAAGCTTTCGATGGAAGGGTTTCTTTGCAAAATAGAGGATCACATAATCGTAAAAAGCACAGCTGAAGGTGGATCGAGTTGCTTAATCCTAGATCAACTAAGTCTTAAGAGGAAAACAATGAAGGGGCATTTACATACATACCGCCCGATTCTAATGTATTTACATATCTAATAACTAAAATTTGCATATATAAATATGTATATATATATATATTCTAAACATTCTTCTCTATGCATTGTAGTCAATTTCCAATTTTATAACCGTTTTTAAAGGAATACAAAACAACAATTATCTTGGCAAAAATAATGTTTAGCAAAAAATAGTGGGATTCGCGTATGAGATGGTCACCCGATGGTTGTGCATTTCTCTCGCACCAAAAGATCCCATGCTCGAAGCTCACCGACCCCAAGCAAAAGAAAATAGTGGAATTTACCATGAATCCCTCTGAAATTTACGATCTTGCCCATGTAATTTATGCTTAAAATATTCAATCCTACAGGTTGTTTGGTCTTGTTTATCAGCTTAAGTTAGCATAAGATATTTATCATTGCCAATGCGGACATAAGTTAAAGGGGATAAGTTAAGTGCACCTCCATCGATGCTTAAGCTCATTGTGCTTAGTTGCCCGCTCATTCCTCCTCTATTTTCATCCCTTTATATCATCTTATCTCCTAAACTAGCTTCAAAAGTTTGTAGCATATTTTCGCTTTCAATTATCAAGCAAACAGTTTTTTACAGCAATCAGACATGTGAGAATTTGTATAGCTTGGAAGTAAGAAACTGATGATGCGCAATAGAAAGCAAATTGGTGAAGATGTTGGTTGTCTGGTCGATCTTGAGTCATCATTTGGTGAAGCGTAATTTTGCTAGATTTGAGAAGATCCCACATGAAATGGTAATCTACTTCAATATCTTTGCTATGGCGCGAAAGATGGGATTATTGGCCAGAGGTACGGTAGAGATGCTATCACGGTTAATGGGTGTTGGGATTCTAAGTGGAGCTTTGAATTCCTGCAGCAGACGTTGTAACCATGGAATGTCTGTGGTGGCCATGGCTAGGGCTATATTCTAGCTCTGTGGATGACCTGATCACGGTTGGTTGTTTCTTAACAAACCAAGAGATGAGAGTTGAGGCCAAGGCGCAGTAATCTGATGTAGACTTTTGATCAAGAGGATAGTTGGCTCAATCAGTATCTACATAAGATTCAAGGGAAACATCACTTTTTATAATGGAAAGACTGTGATTGAGGGTGCCTCGGAGGTAGAAAATGAGTCTTTTGAGGAGTATAGTGGTGAGTGAGGGGTTGATAAATATGTTGGCCAAGGAGATTAACAACAAAGGTGAAGTTTGCGTGAGTGAGAGTTAGATATTGAATGGAACCAATGAGGTGTTGGTACTGGTGGGGATCTAATAATGGAGTGAAGGAGGTGTCCAAGGAGTGCGGTTTAGATGGTAATGGGTAAGAACCAGCTTCAATTATAGCATGCCAGATGGTTACAGAATATTAGTGATCTAGATGACTGACCGAGAAAGTAACCATGGGGAAGATGAAGCATTTGAAGGCCTAAAAATTGGGTGATATGTCCCAATTTTTTGAGGTTGAATTCCGTGCTTAAAGTGTGGATGACAATAGTGAGGGCGATGTAGGTAGAGAGCTGTTTCATCCTGGTNATGTATATATATATATATTCTAAACATTCTTCTCTATGCATTGTAGTCAATTTCCAATTTTATAACCGTTTTAAAAGGATACAAAACAACAATTATCTTGGCAAAAATAATGTTTAGCAAAAAAAATAGTGGAATTCGCGTATGAGATGGTCGCCCGATGGTTGTGCATTTCTCTCTCACCAAAAGATCCCATGCTCGAAGCTCACCGACCCCAAGCAAAAGAAAATAGTGGAATTTACCATGAATCCCTCTGAAATTTACGATCTTGCCCATGTAATTTATGCTTAAAATATTCAATCCTACAGGTTGTTTGGTCTTGTTTATCAGCTTAAGTTAGCATAAGATATTTATCATTGCCAATGCGAACTTAAGTTAAAGGGGATAAGTTAAGTGCACCTCCATCGATGCTTAAGCTCACTGTGCTTAGTTGCGCGCTCATTCCTCCTCTATTTTCATCCCTTTATATCATCTTATCTCCTAAACTAGCTCCAAAAGTTTGTAGCTTATTTTCGCTTTCAATTATCAAGCAAACAGTTTTTTACAGCAATCAGACCAGCAATATTGCCTGATGTGAGAATTTGTATAGCTTGGAAGTAAGAAACTGATGATGTGCAATAGAAAGCAAATTGGTGAAGATGTTGGTTGTCTGGTCGATCTTGAGTCATCATTTGGTGAAGCGTAATTTTGCTAGATTTGAGAAGATCCCACATGAAATGGTAATCTACTTCAATATCTTTGTTATGGCGTGAAAGATGGGATTATTGGACAGAGGTACGGTAGAGATGCTATCACAGTTAATGGGTGTTGGGATTCTAAGTGGAGCTTTGAATTCCTGCAGCAGACGTTGTAACCAGGGAATGTCTGTGGTGGCCATGGCTAGGGCTATATTCTAGCTCTGTGGATGACCTGATCACGGTTGGTTGTTTCTTAACAAACCAAGAGATGAGAGTTGAGGCCAAGGTGCAGTAACCTGACGTAGACTTTCGATCAAGAGGATAGTTGGCTCAATCAGTATCTACATAAGATTCAAACAAAATATCACTTGTTATAATGGAAAAACTGTGATTGAGGGTGCCTCTGAGGTAGAAAATGAGTCTTTTGAGAGTATAGTGGTGAGTGAGGGGTTTGATAAATATGTTGGCCAAGGAGAGTAACAACAAAGGTGAAGTTTGCGTGAGTGAGAGTTAGATATTGAACGAAACCAATGAGGTGTTGGTATTGGTGGGGATCTAATAATGGAGTGAAGGAGGTGTCCTAGGAGTGCGGTTTAGATGGTAATGGGTAAGAACCAGCTTCAATTGTAGCATGCCAGATGATTACAGAATATTAGTGATCTAGATGACTGACCGAGAAAGTAACCATGGGGAAGATGAAGCATTTGAAGGCCTAAAAATTGGGTGATATGTCCCAATTTTTTGAGGTCGAATTCCGTGCTTAAAGTGTGGATGACAATAGTGAGGGCGATGGAGGTTTGCCGGTGACAAGGATGTCATCCACATATACCAGTAAGTAGAGAGTTGTTTCATCCTGGTGCTAGAGGAAAAGGGACTGATTTGCAATGTTCAGGTGAAAACCATAGTGGACTTGAGTGCAGAAGATGGAGTACTACTGCTTGGGAGCTTGTTAAGAACATAAATGGCTTTTTATAGTCTATAGACGTGATGAAGACACTGAGGATTAGTGAAACCTAGTGGTTGTGACATGTAGAAAATTTCATCCAGTTTTCCATGAAGGAAAGCATTGGAGACATCGAGTTGGTGAACTAGTCATTTGTGGAAGGCTGTGATGGTAAGGATAATACAAATGGTAGGAAATTTGGAAACAAGATTGAATTTTTTGTTGTAGTCTGGACTGTATAGTAGTTTGAACACCTGAGCCAAAAGTTTGGCCTAGTGATGGGTACTTATACTACGTTTTAAATGTCCATCTGCTGCCTAGAATATTATGATTGGGTGGAGGAGATAATAATGTCCAAGTACTTTGTTGCTAAAGGGTAAGGAATTCAGAGAACATGGCTTCCTTCTAGCGGGAAGTTTAATGGCTTGGGTGAAGTTGGTGGGATCTTATTGTGTGGGACTTGAGACTTGGCAGTTGAGGTCAAGGATTCTTTTAGGCTTTAGAGAACTATCACAAAGTGGGTCACCATGAGACGAGGTTGTATGGTCGAAGGTGGATGGGATTAAGGATGGGAATATGATTACGCGGCGGTGGTATGAGAGAAGGGTGAGATGGTTGGGCCATAAATGTTGATGTAAAGGTAGAGGGGTTTATAATTGTAGGATTTGGAATGGCGGTGAGGGGAAGTTGTAGTGTGGAGATGGGAAGACGTAGGTGATGTAGTAGATTGAGGTTGAGGGTTGGATGGAGATTGTAATAGTTGTTGATAAGGGAAGGAAGTCTCATCAAAAGTAACTTGTCCAGCGATAAGCCTTTTGGAGAGGGTAATCATAGTAGCGATAGCCTTTATGGTTGGGGCTATACCAAAGAAAGATGTAGTGAGGAGATCTGGGTGAAAATTTGTGAGCTCTTGTAGGTTGCCGTTGGTGAATGCATGAGCAACCAAATGAGCATTGATGAGTAATTTGTGAACAAAGATGAGATATGAAAAAGAGTTGGTGTACAAAGAAGAGAGAGTGTGAGCTTTGCATTGGGGGTGGTTAAGATGGCATTTCCAATATGAGTGATTTGAACTGATTGTACATTTCCTATAGTCACTTGCATTGCACTAGAGTAAGGTGTGGGGTGAGGTGAGAAGAAGCTCCTGAATCCAGAACCCATTCTTGTGCAGGTTGTGGAGTATTGGAGATCAAAGTATTGTGGCAAGAAGTAGAAGAGGTTGTTGGCTTGTATTGTAGATTTGATATGTGCTGACAGTTTGCAGCTGAATGACCAATCTTGAGACAAATTTGGCAAGTGATAAAGTTTTGGTTGCTAATGTTTGTGAAAATATTTGTTGTTTTATTGGTCAGATTTTTTTTAAGGTCCTCGACTTTCAAGTAGTGGCAAGAGCTAGAGGAGAGCGTTGTTTGGTAGATTTTGTAGCATGATTGATTTCCCCTCTATGTAAGAGGAAATATAATTCATATAGGCTAATGAGGTTCAGTTGAGTCCTGATAATTGTTTTGAATTCTTGGTTGGCAGGTGGGAGACCGTTGAGCATATAAAGGATGTCCTAGTTGGCAAGGCGAGATCTAACTGTTGCTATACTGTCAATGAGAGACTTTACAATGGAAAGATACCGAGTCATTGTATTGGTTACCATAGCTATATGATGAAGTTCATTTTTGGGTTGGATTACCTTTAATATGTTGGATGACTGCAGTCATCCTCAAGTTAATCTAGATGGTTGAGATGTTTTGGGAATGTAGAACAAATGGGAGAATGAGGCTGGAGATGGTGAAGAGTGTAACTGCTAGATTTTGATCAATGAGATGCCAAAATATGGAGTTTGGATTGGTATGCTGCAAGCTTGAGTCTATGGAAGTGAATTTAGGTGAGCAAAGTATCGTTCTATTCAGAAATTATTCAAAAACAATTGGCGACGATGACTTTGAGAATTTGAGCCTTCCAAACATGGTAATTATCATTGGAGAAAGGAGAGGTGGAGATGATTTTAATATGAGACGTGAGGAATTTCAGGGAGGCTGTTATGGAGATTTCAGTCATTTTGGTGGCGGAGTGATTGTTCTGTTGGCTAATATGAGCCGAGGATGCATCGAATGAATCCATATAGAGGAGGGCTAATAGCTTTGATACCAAGAAGGNAAATGCCTCCGAAAATCCTCCAATACTGGTTTAATGATTTGATCCGAGCTTGATTTGACTCAGATTAGACTGGCTTTCATATCATTAGGTCCATCTCATCGAGCCGATCAGTTTGACTATAAGTTTGCTGAAATCAGAGTTTCGGATGACTCTTAATCAAAGTTTGAATGTATCTTGTTCAAAAAATTGCACCGAGATTCGTGCCAGATGATTAAAATTTGTTGGTGGCGTATCAATTATGTACATAATTAATAGGGTTAATGGATTATGTTTGGCATTTGCCAGCTTTTGTTGGGTATTTTTTTGGCCCTTGAATACACCACTTTCACTTATTTGTCACACCTCACTGAGAACTTGGATGACTTAACTTGCAAGCTCTTTTGTGATTTTCTTCCTTCTTTATCGTCAAGGGCTTTAGGAATATCGATAGGCGGCATAAGAGGGGGAGAGCAAGTAGAAATATTGATTGAGATCAATAAGAAAAAGGTTGATAGGGTGATAATGGGAGGCGTATTTTTTATTTTATTTGAATATCTTGAGTGGCATGTATGTAAATTGTGAAATTTGGGTGTTAAACATACAAATCTTAATATTTTAAGCGTAATGTATCTAAAGCCTAAATTAAAATGCTAAGAAATTTTATAAAACCTAAATATAGAATAGAGTATAGTTTCCACTAGGATCTAGTGGTAAATATTTGAACAAATGAATATTAATTGAGAGTGACTCTATACTTTTATATAATAAACAGAAAATTAATGATAAGAAATTTTATAAAACCTAAATTACACAATAGTTTTTAAATTAAAATGGTAAGAAATAACTTTGGATCCATGAGTTGCCTAAATTATATCTATTAATTGACATGCTGAAGATTGTGCACTAAATATATTATTGATTAGAGCATAAGTGTCTCCTAATCATTTAACATGAAGGACAATGGTGCATAAAATGCTTAGATAAGGATATTTTTGCCCTATTTTGAGGATGAACGTTGAAGCCCTACAAAAAAGTTTCCCTAATCAATAATTTGCCCACATGAAGTTACAACCCTCATACAAATTGTAGTCCATATCTGCTCCACTATTTTCATTAGGGACATAGACATTGTAGGGCCATTTCTAAAGTTTAGTGTTGAAAGCTTTGGTAAAGATAACAATATAGGTGGTGCACAAGTTTTTTTTGGGGCCAATATTATCCATAAATATGGCCTCCCTGGGCCATTCAACACAAAAATGGATCACGATTCTCAATCGAGAAGATTGATGTATTTTTTTAGTCTCAAGTTTGCCTCCACGCATTATCCTTAAATTGACATGCATATAGAGATGCTAATTTTGAATTGTGCTAAGAAAGAAAGTTGAATGACAAGTGAGTTGAAGTACTGCCTTTAGTACCTTGAGCTGTGAGGATGCCTTTATCATCATTGACATGTAAAAATTCTTTTGCTTCGTCTCTTGGAATGGAAGCACTTATCTTAATTAAGTATAACCAGCACAGTAGCTAAGCAACGTCTATACTTAACTTTTAAGAAGATGATTTTTCCAATTGGAAGGCAAGGAACAAAAAAAAGGTATGGAGATTGTTGTTGACCTATAAGAACTAAAGGTAGAGGCCTCCATAAAATATGACAGCCTTAAGAAATAAATGAAAAAAAAAAATAGAATTTTTAAATAAATGAGAAAACCATGTGCTAGAGATTTACCACGCAGAAAGGTGAAGATATGGCTCAACAATCCTAAGGTTTTTACAGTAAAGATGCGAAAAAAAAAGTTGAAACAACAAGAGGTCATCTCCTTCCACATATAGGAGATGAGGGTGACTATACTCATGAATGATTCAATATAAATTAAGGAGGTGCATATCTATAGTAGTTCAATACACCTATCCTTAAAAGTAATTATACTCATGAACGAGTTTGGTAGATTTGTTGGTAACTAAGCCGAACTTGCTTGAATGGGAGGGACTCGCCCGACTTGGTTAAACATGTCTTCTCACCATGGACACTTGTCTAAAGCATGGAGAAAACCTCTTTATATCTAATTTGCCCATTAATCACCAACATGATCAATTAGGTTGCAGAAACCATTGATGTGCTTGCCCCATTTAATTTCCCACATGCCCCTCATAATGTTCCCCTTCATAATGTCCACATATCTATAACTATCATATCATATATTAACATATTTAATTATCTCATATGACCTTTCTTATAAAGCCTAAAATGGTATAAATAAGGGATCAAAGGGAACATATTGAAAACATGTATAATGCCTTATATTTTGACTTGAGAGATCTTATTATAACAGTTCAGATATCACCCATGAAAAGATTTAAATCCAACATGTATCTTCTCTTCAATACTGCATCTTTTTTCTTACCTTCTACTCTTCTTATGCAATTTTTTATTTCATATCTTTGGTGTTTGTTAACTTCGATCACATAATCATAAATCAAAATTACATTCTCAGTAACTATTATTCTTTGCAAATTAAAAGGGTTCTCAAAAACCTTTCTGTGATTGGTAACAAATGAATTTAAAAACTTCTATTTCTCATCAGATCATTTGAATTTCCCAATTGTTTCACCTTAAAACATGTACTTAATAATTTATCGGTAATCTCTCTTTGAATGAGATGTGAAGATCCCTTAACTGCATAATTTTAAGGATAAATTTACTCCCTTCATCACATCAAAAACATAACATGATTTTCTTGAAACATGGCATCTGTTTAAAGCCAGATGTACAGAAAGAAGAAGAAAAACTACTTTAAAAAAGAAAAAAAAAAACAACAACTGCAAATTTTAATTGAAAGAAACATAAATTTCAAAGTTGCAGAATTTCTGACAGAGTAAATTAGATTCAGCTGAAGAATTTACAGCTGCGAATTACAAGAAACAAGAACGACTGTTCGCAAAATAAGAAATACACACAAAAAAATGGGGGAAGATTTACATACATACGACTCGATTCTTATTTATTCACATATCAAACATCTAAACTGCAAATTTTACATACATACCACCTTACCAATGCATGAAAAGATGTATTTCACCTTTCAAAAGTTAAAATGGTGATATTTTTGACATGATATGAAAATTTTGGGAGGTACAAATGCAAACAAAGTAAAATTGAGGTGTTGTATATGTAAATACATAAGAATTGAGAGGAATGGGTGTAAATGCCCCAAGCAATTATTCTTTCAAAATAAATTTTTATACAATCACACAAAAAACAAAGCAATTCACTGGCATCAACAAAACAACAGCAATGGCATCAAAACAATCCCAAAAGCTTCTTAGGAGCAACCCCAGTTTCACGATAATTTGCAGCCTTCTCTTCCGCCTTCAGAATATCTTCCACACGCTTGGCCTCCGCCATGGCTCTCTTCTCTTCTGCTTCCTTGTGAATCATAGCAATCTTGTTCTTCAACTTTTCTGCGTATTCGGCTTTCTTCCTTTCCAGGTCTTCCTGCTCGGTTATCAATTTTTGTTAGGTCAGGTCTTGAAGAATAAGTGGGTTGGATTACTTAGTCGAGTTAGAAGGTGTGATAAACTCCGATCAAGCTTTCGATGGAAGGGTTTCTTTGCGAAATAGAGGATCACATAATCGTAAAAAGCACAGCTGAAGGTGGATCGAGTTGCTTAATCCTAGATCAACTAAGTCTTAAGAGGAAAACAATGAAGGGGCATTTACATACATACCGCCCGATTCTAATGTATTTACATATCTAATAACTAAAATTTGCATATATAAAAAAAATATATATATATATATATATATATTCTAAACATTCTTCTCTATGCATTGTAGTCAATTTTCAATTTTATAACCGTTTTAAAAGGAATACAAAACAACAATTATCTTGGCAAAAATAATGTTTAGCAAAAAATAGTGGAATTCATGTATGAGATGGTCGCCTGATGGTTGTGCATTTCTCCAGCACCAAAAGATCCCATGCTCGAAGCTCACCGACCCCAAGCAAAAGAAAATAGTGGAATTTACCATGAATGCCTCTGATATTTACGATCTTGCCCATGTAATTTATGCTTAAAGTATTCAATCCTACAGGTTGTTTGGTCTTGTTTATCAGCTTAAGTTAGCATAAAATATTTAGCAATGCCAATGCGGACTTAAGTTAAAGGGGATAAGCTAAGTGCACCTCCATCGATGGTTAAGCTCACTGCGCTTAGTTGCCCGCTCATTCCTCCTCTATTTTCATCCCTTTATATCATCTTATCTCCTAAACTAGCTTCAAAAGTTTGTAGCTTATTTTCGCTTTCAATTATCAAGCAAACAGTTTTTTACAGCAATCAGACCAGCAATATTGCCTGATGTGAGAATTTGTATAGCTTGGAAGTAAGAAACTGATGATGTGCAATAGAAAGCAAATTGGTGAAGATGCTGGTTGTCTGGTCAATCTTGAGTCATCGTTTGGTGAAGCGTAATTTTGCTAGATTTGAGAAGATCCCACATGAAATGTTAATCTACTTCAATATCTTTGTTATGGCGTGAAAGATGGGATTATTGGCCAGAGGTACGGTAGAGATGCTATCACAGTTAATGGGTGTTGGGATTCTAAGTGGAGCTTTGAATTCCTGCAGCAGACGTTGTACCCAGGGAATGTCTGTGGTGGTCATGGCTAGGGCCATATTCTAGCTCTGTGGATGACCTGATCACGGTTGGCTGTTTCTTAACAAACCAAGAGATGAGAGTTGAGACCAAGGTGCAGTAACCTGATGTAGACTTTCGATCAAGATGATAGTTGGCTCAATCAGTATCTACATAAGATTCAAGGGAAATATCACTTGTTATAATGGAAAGACTGTGATTGAGGGTGCCTTTGAAGTAGTAAAGGAGTCTTTTGAGGAGTGTAGTGGTGAGTGAGGGTTGATAAATATGTTGGCCAAAGAGATTAACAACAAAGGTGAAGTTTGCGTGAGTGAGAGTTAGGTATTGAACGGAACCAATGAGGTGTTGGTATTGGTGGGGATCTAATAAAGGAGCGAAGGAGGTGTCCTAGGAGTGCGGTTTAGATGGTAATGGGTAAGAACCAGCTTCAATTGTAGCATGCCAGATGATTACAGAATATTAGTGATCTAGATGATTGACGGAGAAAGTAACCATGGGGAAGATGAAACATTTGAAGGCCTAAGAAAATTGGGTGATATGTCCGAATTTTTTGAGGTTGAATTCCGTGCTTAAAGTGTGGATGACATTAGTGAGGGCGACGGAGGTTTGCCGGTGACAAGGATGTCATCCACATATACCAGTAGGTAGAGAGTTGTTTCATCCTGGTGATAGAGGAAAAGGGACTGATTTGCAGTGTTCAGGTGAAAACCATAGTGGACTTGAGTGCAGAAGATGGAGTACTACTGCTTGGGAGCTTGTTAAGAACATAAATGGCTTTTTATAGTCTATAGACGTGATGAAGACACTGAGGATTAGTGAAACCTAGTGGTTGTGACATGTAGAAAATTTCATCCAGTTTTCCATGAAGGAAAGCATTGGAGACATCGAGTTGGTGAACTAGTCATTTGTGGAAGGCTGTGATGGTAAGGATAATACAAATGGTAGGAAATTTGGAAACAAGATTGAATTTTTTGTAGTCTAGACTGTATAGTAGTTTGAACACCTGAGCCAAAAGTTTGGCCTAGTGATGGGTACTTATACTACGTTTTAAATGTCCATCTGCTGCCTAGAATATTATGAATGGGTGGAGGAGATAATAATGTCCAAGTACTTTGTTGCTAAAGAGTAAGTAATTCAGAGGACATTGCTTCCCTCTAGCGGGGAGTTTAATGGCTTGGGTGAAGTTGGTGGGATCTTATTGTGTGGGACTTGAGACTTGGCAGTTGAGGTCAAGGATTCTTTTAGGCTTTAGAGAACTATCACAAAGTGGGTCACCATGAGACGAGGTTGTATGGTCGAAGGTGGATGGGATTAAGGATGGGAATATGATTACGTGGCGGTGGTATGTGAGAAGGGTGAGATGGTTGGGCCATAAGATGTTGATGTAAAGGTAGAGGGGTTTATAATTGTAGGATTTGGAATGGCGGTGAGGGGAAGTTGTAGTGTGGAGATGGGAAGACGTAGGTGATGTAGTAGATTGAGGTTGAGGGTTGGATGGAGATTGTAATGGTTGTTGATAAGGGAAGGAAGTCTCATCAAAAGTAACTTGTCCGGCGATAAGCCTTTTGGAGAGGGTAATCATAGTAGCGATAGCCTTTATGGTTGGGGCTATACCAAAGAAAGATGCAGTGAGGAGATCTGGGTGAGAATTTGTGAGCTCTTGTAGGTTGCTGTTGGTGAATGCATGAGTAACCAAATGAGCATTGATGAGTAATTTGTGAACAAAGATGAGATATGAAAAAGAGTTGGTGTACAAAGAAGAGAGAGTGTGAGCTTTGCATTGGGGGTGGTTAAGATGGCATTTCCAATATGAGTGATTTGAACTGATTGTACATTTCCTATAGTCACTTGCATTGCACTAGAGTAAGGTGTGGGG
>JXCR01071741.1:6232-24420 GCA_002079205.1 Phalaenopsis hybrid cultivar | reverse complement strand
ATATATATATATATATATATATGTAAATTTACTTTGCTTTGATGTTTTTTATAACTTATGATGAAAAAGTGCGCGCCAGTTAATTCTTAATTATGGAGTGATATATTACCGTTATAAAATTTGGTATTCATACAGACAAAATAAAAATTAATAGAGAGGATAACATGAATTTTTTATGTGAAAAAAATTTGAAAGTGAAAAAAAAACACATGTCGATGCACTTGAATAATTTCACTATGACGACGCCCAAAAGATGATAGTCCCACAATAATGATGATGATGGTCCTGTGACAGTAGCAATGGTGGCAGCCACTCAATGACTATTCAGGGACGGTGGCGGCTCCCCGACAATGGTGGCGTGGGGACGAAAATGGGCAGGTAATGGTGGTTCGGTGATGGTGGCAACCAAGTTATGGTGTTTTGGCGACGGCGACATGGCAACCACACGATAGTGGTTCTACTATGGTCAATATTGGTCTGATGACACCAACAATGGCAATGATTTTGACCAAGGCAATAGTTTTTCGACAATGGTGGTGGTGGGAAAGCAACGGTTGTCCGACGAAAGCAACTTCGTGGTGGATGGGCAATGACATTCAAGTGATGGCAGTGATAGTTGAGCAATGACATTCAAGTGACGGCAGTGATAGTTGAGCAGTGATGGTCCTATGATGGTGGAACTTGATGATGGTGATGGTGACAATGCTAGCTGATTGACGTTGGCTGACGATGACAACGTGGTGGTGGTGGTGGCGACTGATAGGCGACAACATTATAACAGCGGTACTAGTGACCGGGCGATGAATGATCAACAAAGGTTGTGTCTAGGCGATGTTAATGGTGATGATTATACAATTTTGATTGCAGTAACTGAGCATCTGACATGGTGGAGCTCGACAACAATGACAACGGTGGCAAAGTTGTAATAATCAACCACAATATTTGAACTTGTATTTTATTAATAAATGCTCCAGTTTTTCCATTAAGCTGTTTTTTTTTTTAATTTTGTTTTGAACTATAAATCATTTTCAAAATAATTGATTAATAGACCATAAATAAGTACTATAAAATATATAAAAGAAAATTTTGACCATTAAACTTTGAATAAGTTCTATGACTCGGTTATAATAAGTCTGATTGATAAACCATTTTTATTAAAATAAAGTAAGTGATGAAATTTATGTTATTATGATTTTTTCTTATTTTTAGGATAAATTTATATATAAAAATATATGATCAATGAAACAACTGTAATCTCTAAAGAAATATACATGTGCGGACATAAAATTATTTCTGAAGCTGTTTGACATCCATTTTTCAAACCGTTTTCATCATAATATCCTAAACAAGATAATCTAACTTATGACTATTTTTCCATGATTTTTGGAGTAATGGAAATAAAATTTTTTATATGAACTCTTCAATTTAAATCAAATAAATAATAATTGCACATATACTCATGACTTTTTTAACTGTAAAATCCGCTAAAGCATTTCCAGAACATTCATTATGGGCTTTTTCTCCTTTGATAAACTGTGAGACAAAAAGACGGTCTAAGAGACAAAAAAGAGGGAGAGAAAAAGATAGAAGTTTGATTTTAGAGGCTGCAACTTGATTTTTTGGTAACGAATCAGTTGAGAAATTGATTGAGTCAAGGTAGATTACCGTTACCCTACCTTTGAATTCAATGATCTTGTCATTTTACGTATTTTCTAAACTTTTAGCTGTCTAAAACCTGCAAAATTGATGACATCTCTATAATTTGTAAATTTTCACAGTGTAACCTTTAATATGTTTTTGTGCTTGTTATTCTGCACTTTTTGTCATATGACATCTCCATAATTTCTATTTTGATTGATGCATATAGTTGGTCATATTATTGATACTGTGAATCTCCCTATTTTGTTGTACAAGCAAGCTTTACATATACACCATTATGTTTAGAAATGATATGATATTATGAAATGTGTGTGTAAGAAATGCTAGCTATTATGATTCAGGTTGACAAAGATATGTTACCCTTTGTAAGAGGGTAGGTTGACGAGATTTACTTCAAATGAGTTAGTGGCTTAAACTTGATACGTGTTGAGAGTTATAAAATGTGAATATGATATGATATGAGTGTCGCTGGCCTAGGGGTGTCGACTTTTGTGTATTGTGTCACTTGGTTGATTGTTCTAACAATTTTTACTAACATGATATGATATGATATGATATTGTAACAACTTTACTATGATTGATACAGGAAAAATACCACATATGATTAGTTAGAACACCTAATTTGTAAATTTGTGATGATAGTTATGGTTGATTATATGTATTTTATATATTATTATTATTGTGATTTCATATCATATTGCGGATACATGTTTTACAATGTACATATGCATGTTAAATGGTCTACAAACTTACTTGTTTAGCATTCTGAGTTGTTCACTTACTTTGGCTGTTTTTACATATTTTCAGGAAAGAGTAAGGATCCAGTAGAGTGAGTAGTTAATACTTAGTAGAGTGAGCAGTTAATACTTGCGGATAGAGGTATATTTTATATATGTATCAAGATATACTTATATGTTTTGTTGGGATTATTAAAAGTTCACAATTAATGTATATAAATGTTTTGGATGTAATAAATTTTGGTTTACATAAAGAAAATGAAATTATGATGATCTTTAGTATGATTTTTATACTATTATTGATGACTTAATGATTATGTGTAATGAAAAATATAAGATAAAATAAATTCCTTCCAAATAGATCTCGGGCTAAATAATTTCTCGCGCATTTGACCTGATATAATTTATTACCGAGTATGGGTTATATTAGGTTGGGTCGTGACACAAGCAACATTGGTTTAGTAGTAGTGGAGCTCAGGAATCCTCAAGAGCTTGAAACACTTTTTAGCCTTTTCATCTAGATTTAGGTCATCTTTTTTGAAGAGAATAGAGGCCTATTTATAGATTATGAGAGTGTCAACATCAATAAATGCTCTTTGAATCCAATCAACTATATCTCCAGAGTGATTCTTTTGATCAGATGATAATTTATAAATATTTGAGCGTCTTAATAATGTCAGAGATAATCAATTGTTGGTGTCACTTTAAGTGAATGATGCGTTGACCATATGTTTAAAATCTACTATTGTATTTCACTTTTATGCGTGGAACAAGACTCAAAATAATTGTCTCGCGTGACAAATGGAAAATTGCATCATTGGCATGCATCGTTTGGTGCATACATTGCTCACACATTTCTAGCGCACGCGCAATTTAGCCGTGATTTGAAGTCCACACGCGCTCCCAATCCACAGTCCCTGCGAGCGCAATCCACGGACACAAACTGGCGCAGTCAACAAGCATGCACTCACATGTAGTTCGTAGCCGATATAANATATATATATATATATATATATATATATATATATATATATATATATATATATATATATATATATATATATATATATATATATGTGTGTATATTTAATTAAATATTAATGTTAATTTATTGAAAATATGAGATAATTAGAATCAAAATAGTTTTTCTACTGACATTTTCAAAGAGTTTAAATGGCTGAAAATTCATTCAGCCGTGTTCGACAGAGCAACATCTGTAGCATATTTTTGTTTATAATTTTTTCAATCCTATGACCATGTTCATAGTAATTATAATACTCTCAGCATTTTCACAAGTAGCACAAGATGACATAAATTTGATAAATTTGACAGGAAAACTTGGCAAACTCTCTCTTCTGGCTTCAACAAGTTCATTTAAATAATACTTAAGATATCAATTCAAGTTAGCCTATTTGAGTAGAACATTTCGCCCGATGAATTTGACGAGCTAATCAGCATGTCATTGCGACTTCATCAACTCACCATATAGTCAAATAGTGCAATATTATTTAAAATGCACTGCACCACTTGCTAGATGATTGTTATTATTTTAATGTGTTGAATATAAAATGGTTTGGGAGACACGCCCAAGGAGTAGAGCACGAAAAGGAGAGAGAGAGGGAAACAAAGAGAGCAAAAGCAAAGGTATAGGACAATAAAATCGCGTAATCTTTATTCAAGAAATGAAACCCCTGTTTATAGGGTTTAGGTGTGTACAATTATATTTTGTAATGCTAATATACAGAGATATGACGGGGGTATTTCGGTCAGTACATGAATATAAGATCGGAAGCCAAAAAAGGAGCCTGATCGGATAGGGTCGGAACTCCAAGGAGGCATCCGACCCGATAGGGTTGGGAGCCTATGGAGGCCTCCACCCGGTCTTTTGAGACCGGGCGGCCATTCACTGGGTACCCAAAGACACTACTTATTTGGCTATTGCTGAGGGTTTATGCTTGAAAGGACGGGCTGAGCAACTGAAGCTAGCTGCTTTGGACTTGAATGGTTTGACTCGATCGCCCAACCTGGGTGTAGAGAAAGTTGTCGGACTCGTCCCTGGGAGTGGTGTGCAGGAGGACTTTCAGGAGAATTCCTATGTAAATATTAATATTTTACTTAAATAAAAACTTCTAATCTTTGTGTACTATAATTTGTGTTTAATCTGACTTTATTTTGTGATTTGACATGACAAAAGCCTCTTCTGCCTTTGCGCCTCTTAAGCTTTTGTGATAAGAATGAAAAACTTATTAATGTAGAAAACATCATTTTTTTAGGCTTCTATTTAAACTTATAATAATTTTCTTGCTAGCCCTTTAGTGAATAAACCTTTTTGACAAAAAAATAATCATTAGTTTGTGCCTGAATCATGGGAGAATATAATCAAGCTTGCTTTTTGAATTTTTTTTTATAAAAAAAATTCTCACAACTCAAGCTTGCTCCTTACCCATCTTTTTTGCCCTTATTGCAACATCGCCTCCGGCAGACCTCACCTTTCATCAGGTCTCAGGCAGTATTGTCGTTGCCTTAGCGTGGGTAACCCCTGAGACTTGCTAGTGGGGTGATTTGTGCAGTACCCCTTGCAGATCTTATCACATTGGGGCAGGGAACCACCTTCAAAGCTTCTTTCTAATTGAGTTTTTCGAGATTTCTTGAGAAAGAGAAGAAACTTTGTTTGGTCATCCAGGAGGGGAGACTCATGTGGAGGGAGAGATATTTGGAACACTCGTCTTGGAGGAGAGACTTGGAGAGTTAGAGAGTTCGTTTTGTTNCCATGTTCATAGTAATTATAATACTCTCAGCATTTTCACAAGTAGCACAAGATGACATAAATTTGATAAATTGGAGAGGAAAACTTAGCAAACTCTCTCTTCTGGCTTCAATAGGTTCATTTAAATAATACGTAAGATATCAATTCAAGTTAGCCTATTTGAGTAGAACATTTCGTGTTTGGGTGTGTACAATTATATTTTGTACCGCTAATATACAAAGATATGACTGGGGTATTTTGGTCAGTACATGAATATAAGACCGGAAGCCAAAAAAGGAGCTTGACCGGATGGGTTCGGAACTCCAAGGAGGCATCCGACCCGATAGGGTTGGGAGCCTATGGAGGCCTCCACCCAGTCTTTTGAGACCGGGCGGCCATTCGCTGGGTACCCGAAGACACTACTTATCTGGCTATTGCTTGAGGGTTTATGCTTGAAAAGGCGGGCTGAGCAACTGAGGCTGGATGCTTTGGACTCAAATGGTTTGACTCGATCGCCCACCCTGGGTGTAGAGAAAGTTACCGGACTCGTCCTTGGGAGTGGTGTGCAGGAGGACTTTCAGTAGAATTCCTATATAAATATTAATATTTTACTTAAATAAAAACTTCTAATCTTTCTGCACTATAATTTTCGTTTAATCTGACTTTATTTTGTGATTTGACATGACAAAAGCCCCTTCTGCCTTTGCACCTCTTAAACTTTTGTGATAATAATGAAAAATTTATTAGTGCAGAAAGCATCATTTTTTTAGGCTTCTATTTAAACTTATAATAATTTTCTTGCTAGCCCTTTATTGAATAAACCTTTTTGAAAAAAAAAAAATCATTAGTTTGTGCCTGAATCATGGGAGAATATAATCAAGCTCGCTTTTTGAATTTTTTTTTTTATGTATAAAAATTCTCACAACTCAAGCTTGCTCCTTATCCATCTTTTTTGCCCTTATTGCAACATCGCCTCCGGCAGACCTCACCTTTCATCAGCTCTCAGTCAGTATTGTTGTTGCCTTCGTGTGGGTAACCCCTGAGACTTGCTAGTGGGGTGCTTTGTGCAGTACTCCTTGCAGATCTTGTCACATTGGGGCAGAGAACCACCTTCAAAGCTTCTTTCTAATTGAGTTTTTCGAGATTTCTTGAGAAAGATAAGAAACTTTGTTTGGCCAAACTTGCTGAGATCTTTGTAGAATATGATCAAACTTGCATTTTGAATTTTTTTAGCTAGAGAAATTCTCATAGCTCGAGCACGCTCCTTACCCATTATTTTTACCCCTGTCGAAACATCGCCTCCGACATGCCTCACCTTACACTAGGTTTTAGATGGTATTGTCGCTGCCTGCGCGGGGATACACTATAGGAGAAACAGAAATTAGCGACCGATATTTTCGATGCAAATGTTAGAGTCGGATCAACGACCGATAAGCGGTGAAAAATTAATTATAATATTTGCGTACGAATTGCATCAAATTATTTGTTGATAAAACTATTATCAAAATGATGAAACTTCTTTTAGAGTTGTGACGGATTATGCATCGAATTTGCGTAAAAAAACTCAACGCAATTACTTTACTTGTTAGCATCAAAATAAGTAGACGCAACTTTGACGCAATACTGACACAAATGACCTAATTTAGATATCTTTCCTGCCTGAATTTCATTTTCTCTTTGCGCTCGGTCTCTCCTCTGCTCGAAAGACTCACGCCTTTCTTTCTCCCCTTTCCCTCTCCCTAACATTTTCGCTAAAATACATCACCTTCCTTAACGAACCTTTGCAATATAGTCACCATTAGAGCTAGCTTGGATAGTGACAAGGTTCACATGCATGCAGAGACCAACAAAACCTCTGTAGTTCTCATCCTTCCAATTCGCTCCAGTTAGAAATCAATGAGGAAGGTAATTCCATTTGTGTCAGTCATTATCATTTAAATTTTTGTTTAGTGAAATGGGTCTTTCATAGGTAATGCTTAGGTGTTAGTTATGTATGAAGATCTTTGTGTGATGTATGTCTTATCCAAGTGCATAGGTAGTGTGGTGTGTTTGTCCAAATTGAAGTTTAGGTTTTATTGATTAAATAGAATCTAGGCAATTCCAAAAACAGTTCTAGAACTTTAAATTGAATGAAGTATCAAGATTAGTGAAAAGTTGGGTTATTATGAGCCAATTAAAATTTACATTATTTTTAATAATTTTTTATTAAACTTAGTTTTATACTCAATTGCAGTAAAATTATTTGGTATCTATTAAGTAAACTTGTTAATCACTATCTTACAAGTAATGTTTGAGTTTGGGGGATTTGTTGAGTGAGAAAAAAAATAAAAATTTGCCAAAAAAATTGACTTTATTTTGTATTTCTTCTATAGATATTGCATAATTCTGTATACTTATGTGCGGGACAACCCCTAAGGTAAAGTCAAGAAAATTTGATAAATTGTAGTGGAGTGCCTTAAGACCTTGCCTCAGAGCCTAGACGCCATATGCACTATCTAACGCTTTAGCAACAAAACCCAGAGCCTGAGTGCCACATGTGTCGTCCCAATGCTATTTTAAGATATGATAAAGAGACAAAGATAGAGAGTAAGAGCCTAGGTTCCATTCACATAAAGTCTAGGTGCTCAAATCCCCCACCATCTGGAGTGCTACAGCACCATTGACACTATAATGAAAAATTAGAAGACTAATGGCTTGGAGCACGAGCACCATAACTTAAGCACCTCAACGCTAAGCCTAGTACTTAGGCACCATAATTGTAGAGCCACGATGTGCAACCCTAATAGGAACAATTATGCATGATAAAATTAAAATTTTGGGGAATGACAGTTTAAGTGTGTGGACTGATTTAAGTGGGATGCATTGGAATGTAAAATAGAGCTAGAGGACATACTAGAGTGGAAAGTGAGTGCTAGAGTGTGTGTTATAGTGTGTGAGAGTCTTTATTAGTGAGTGCGGGGAGAAGTCAAAGGATCCTAGCCTAGTGGATCAAGAGAGGTGTCAAAAGGAAATAGAAGGATAAATCTTACAAAGCAATTGCAGGAAAATCATTATTGTGTAATCCAAGTTTTATAATTTCTGAATTTCTTTTATTTAACAAGTTGTAAACACTGTATTTTATGATTGAATGTAGTATTTATATGTGTTTTGTGATAAAATCATGCTATGCTAGATTATCATTCTATTATAAATTGATGGTTTGTAAATATAATGTTGTGATTAAGGTTTTAATGAATGTCTAGTGAAAGGCTTATTTTTGTTTTCATCCATAAATCATTTAGCAGTAAGTATGGGTGATCAAATCATTAAAAGGTGTAAAAGCTTTAGATAACTGGGGTCTATTGTTCAAAGTGATGGTGATATAATTGGGGATGTTATTAGTGGAGGAATGTTTTGGGCCTATTGTTTGATAGAAAAGTAGTGCTTAGATAGAAAAAAATAATAATAAGATATTGGTGAGACATGCAATGCTCTATGGTGCAGAATGTTGGCCTTTAAAAGTGAAGCATAAAACAAAGTTCAGTGTTGTTGAGATAAGAATGCTTAGGAGGATGAGTGGCTTGGCACTTAGAGACAAAATGCGAAATGAATATATTCGTGATAGAGCCAGTGTTGCTTTAGCAGTGGACAAAATTAGAGAGCCATCTTAGATGGTTTGGTCACAATAAATGTCAGCCATCTGATGATCCGGTTAAGAGAGTAGATGCTTTAGACTCGACTTATGTTAAGAAAAGTATAGGTTGATCGAGAAAGAGTTGGGTATGTTGTGTAAAACTGATCTTAATTTGTTATAATTAAATGAAAATTTGACACCATATAGGATGCAATGGTATAGAAGGATTCTTGTAGCTGACCCGACTTAGTGAAGGCTTTGTTGTTATTGTAGTAGTAGTTGTTGTTGTTGTTGTATACTAATGTTTAAAACCTGTTATTGATTAGGGATATTGAGAGAGTCCTTCTTTACACATGGAAGAATCACCAGGGTTTTGAAGAGTAGGCATATTACCCCTAAATTTTAGCATTCACATAGGAAAATGATATCCAACTTTTAAATTACGTAATACAAAGACATATGGCCTTGGGTTTGAAAGCTAAGGCTTTCACGCTATCGACAAAGCCTTCGAACTATATATGTTCTTGATTGATAGCTATTAATCATTTGAACCTTAGCACAAAATTCAATTAAACAAACTAAAAATTTATAGGAGATTTCATGTATTGGGAAATTTAATAAATTTCATAAAAAAAAAGAGTAACAAATCATCATTTCAAAGAAAAATTGTTTTGAATAGAAAATAAGGTTTGTGAGCTAGTGCTTGGCTCAATTTAAAATCACAAATTTGTTTCCCATGAGATTTATCTTAGACTTTCATCCATTGTACTACTTACACAATATATGCACTTACGTTAGCTCATGCAAAGTTGGGTCATGAGTGTTCCATCAAAAGTTTAAAATGCTCTCCCTTGATTTCCACAAAAAAGTAAGACCCTACCTGCCATATTACCTATTTTGTGCAAGTAATTGCTCCCTATAAGTGTAAATTATTTTAAAATCATGCATTATCTCTTACACTAAACTTAAGAAATAATTTTTGACTCAATTAAACAATGTCCATAAGCTATTGAAAAATTCTTAATTTCTTTAGAATATGAAATAGAATCAATATAAGTCGCTCATAAGTTCTAAAGTATGATTCTAACACAGATTATTGGGAGGCAAAGACACAAAAATAGCAATGGCCCAAAATTAACTCAAAGACTTCATCAAAAACCATTAAGATATGTGCTTAATGCACAGCATTTGAGAATATTGGCTGAATTGTCTAAAATACCAATAATCATATTAATGCAGAGGAGTACAATCTTATATTTTTCTACCTCATATTCCCACCCATATGACTCTAAATTTATGGGAAACTTATGATAATTAGTATTGATTCAAGAGACTGCAATACAATTCACATATCATGAATTAGATTCAAATGATGAATTCATTACCTATTAACACAAGCTAAAAACACAAAAAACAGTTTATTCTTTCAAAAAAATACTACTTATAAATACAATCACACTTGCACACCACAAGTAAAGTGCCGCAAAAGGAACTCACATACAAACAAAAAATAAAAAATAAAAATAAAAAGGAAACGATCACAACTCTCACAAACACTAGAAAATATTAGATGCATTGCACACACCTACAACCAACCAATAAGAGGAGAGAGAGGGGGCTAAACAGCTAATATTTTCTCCACAAACACAGTCAAAAGCATCCCAATTGCTTCTTTGGAGCTTGTCCAGTTGCACGGTATTTTGCAGCCATCTCTTCTACCTTCATAATATCTTCCAAGCGCTTGGCCTCTCCAAAGGCTCTTTTTTCTTCTGCTTCCTTGTGAATTGTAGCAATCCTGTTCTTCATCTTTTCTGCATATTCCGCTTTCTTCTTCTCCAGGGCTTCCTGCTCAGTTATCAAGTTTTATAGTCTGTCTATAAGAAAACCAGAAAAAAACTATATAGAGATTCGACCTAACATTTTCTTTTTGATTATAAGCAATATAATCTTTCAAGCAGGATTCTTATGTTCAAGCTTCATATAATANAATTGTAGCAATCCTGTTCTTCATCTTTTCTGCATATTCCGCTTTCTTCTTCTCCAGGGCTTCCTGCTCAGTATCAAGTTTTATAGTCTGTCTATAAGAAAACCAGAAAAAAACTACATAGACATTCGACCTAACATTTTCATTTTGATTATAAGCAATATAATCTTTCAAGCAGGATTCTTATGTTCAAGCTTCATATAATCTAAAATTTAAATTTTCATTTGTTCTATTGAGTGTTGCAAGATGTGTTCAAGCTTATTCTTTGCAAATCTTTTTGATTGTTTTAGGTTTATCATCTTTTTTTTTCCTATTCTTAGGATGCAAATTTTGCACTTCTTTGAACAAGTTCATATCTTATTAGTCTATCTTCAATTAATTTATCTTTCATAGAGATTCTTTAGTGTGACTCTAATATAATCAATCATCAATTTATGCTTCTCAATTTTAAAAAACGTACAGCTCAATATTTTCATTTCTATCAGTCAATTTTACCATCATTGGCGTTTACATTTTTTTAATATGTTGATATTAAGAAAATCTTGAGGCTTTTGTTACTCCTGGGTAAGTTTGTGAGACTAAAGAATATTAATATTTAAGAGGCTCTAAAATGCAATTGCTATTATCCTTTAAGCTAAATGTTGTGTTAGATGTTGCAATTACTGAACTTAAATGGTTTAGTGTTTTTTTTTTTTCAAAATATTTTATAGCATTCAATTCTCATGTTTTTTCTGTGGTTGAGTGATAAATTTTTTGTCAAAATTTTCCTCAGTTGTTCTCAGTCATCTTTCTGGCCTAAGCATGTTTGACATTATGCTGCCACACTTCAACAGTCAATTTGTTAAATTTTTTTATAACTTCACCATTATTATNGTGTTGCAAGATGTGTTCAAGCTTATTCTTTGCAAATCTTTTTGATTGTTTTAGGTTTATCATCTTTTTTTTCCTATTCTTAGGATGCAAATTTTGCACTTCTTTGAACAAGTTCATATCTCATTAGTCTATCTTCAATTAATTTATCTTTCATAGATATTCTTTAGTGTGACTCTAATATAATCAATCATCAATTTATGCTTCTCAATTTTAAAAAACGCACAACTCAATATTTTCATTTCTATCAGTCAATTTTACCATCATTGGCGTTTACATTTTTTTAATATGTTGATATTAAGAAAATCTTGAGGCCTTTGTTACTCCTGGGTAAGTTTGTGAGACTAAAGAATAATAATATTTAAGAGCCTCTAAAATGCAATTGCTATTATCCTTTAAGCTAAATGTTGTGTTAGGTATTGCAATTACTGAACTAACTGGTTTAGTGTTTTTTTTTTCCTGTGCAACGATCTTAAAACTCTGTTGTTTTGCTTTATTGGATTCTTACTATTGTCGAGTTCCTGAGAAATATAGTGAAAAATATTTTATAGCATTCAATTCTCATTCTTTTTCTGTGGTTGAGTGATAAATTTTTTGTCAAATGTTTCCTCAGTTGTTCTCAGTCATGTTTCTGGCCTAAGCATGTTTGACATTATGCTGCCAGACTTCAACAGTCAATTTGTTAAAATTTTTTATAACTTCACCATTATTACGTCATTTTATCATGCAAAAAAGCTGAGCAAAGCAAACAAGAGATATTTACCTCTATTTTTTTCAGTTCAGCTTCCACTGCTGCCTTCTTTGAGTTCTCCCATGCTAAGATATCAGCCATCTTCTTAATTGCTCTGTTTAACATGGTAAAAAGTTTATATTGCGAGATTTGATTTAGGTGCATAGGCATCCAAAAAAAAAAGCCGATTTAAGTTGNTGAGTTCTCCCATGCTAAGATATCAGCCATCTTCTTAATTGCTCTGTTTAACATGGTAAAAAGTTTATATTGTGAGATTTGATTTAGGTGCATAGGCATCCAAAAAAAAAATGTCGATTTAAGTTATTTAATCCAACAACATAAGGCAAAAAGTATTCGCTTTTGCTGCATCTAGTAACCAATCTGAATGGAGAATCATTAAGATCTACAATACTGCATCATTTAGGAAGCTAATATAAAAGTAGCTAACGCGAAAAAAACATTCTACAAGGATTGGCTTTGGAAAGAAAATTTTTTATTTGGATTAAGGAAGAAAGGCTAAGACATTTTGTATTATGCAGCAGTTGAATCCGGTGAGTCCTAATTACTAAGACAAACCCGCCCACTCCAATGAAAAACAATATCCAGCCACAAATGACATGCCACACATTCAACCACATAGGCACGCAATAAGGAAAGAACCAATGTGCACAATTATTTGCTAAAACTTTATTTGAGTTATCATTCCATGAAAATTTAGCACTAAAATCCATATTTACATTTTGTAAGGAGTTAAGTGTGGGTGAGTGTGTGGGAGCAAGAACAAAGTTGTGTTTGGTTAAAGTAGTAAGAAACAACAGTCCCAATTTTCAATTTGCACAACAAATAACCAATAAACAAGTTAAGAGCAAGTTAAATTGCATTATATACAAGGTACATACTTGTTCTCAGCTTTGACTTTCTCGCTATCTTCCCATGCCTTGATTAGTGACATTCTCTTCTCATTTTCAACTCGTGCAAGAACAGCATCTGAAAGAATAAGAAGGTTACATTTTCCTTATAACTCGGCTTGAAGGATATTAAAAATGAAATTTACATACNAATGGAAAACAATATCCAGCCACAAATGACATGCCACACATTCAACCACATAGGCACGCAATAAGGAAAGAATCAATGTGCACAATTATTTGCTCCAACTTTATTTGAGTTATCATTCCGTGAAAATTTAGCAGTAAAATCCATATTTACATTTTGTAAGGAGTCAAGTGTGGGTGAGTGTGTGGGAGCAAGAACAAAGTTGTGTTTGGTTAAAGTAGTAAGAAACAACAGTCCCAATTTTCAATTTGCACAAGAAATAACCAATAAATAAGTTAAGAGCAAGTTAAATTGCGTTATATACAATCTACATACTTGTTCTCAGCTTTGACTTTCTCGCTATCTTCCCATGCCTTGATTAGTGACATTCTCTTCTCATTTTCAACTCGTGCAAGAACAGCATCTGAAAGAATAAGAAGGTTACATTTTCCTTATAACTCGGCTAGAAGGATATTAAAAATGAAATTTACACACGTTGCTTACAATTCTCATGTGTTTACACATCTCACACGTATACTTCCATATTTACATATTGCTTTGGTGCTTTATGCCTATGCATGAAAAGGTTGTATTTCACTTTTAAAAAATGATAATAGTAGTTTTTTTACGTGATATTAAAGATTTGAAAGCTATGTGCATAAACTATGAAAGTTTAGCCGTGAGATATGTAAATACATAAGAATTATGTGTTCTGTATAAATGCTTTAAGAAAGAAATGCGTGCTCACGCGTCACTACATTTACATCTAAAAGTTTTAAATGCTTGCCTCTATCAGTTGGACCTGAACCAGCAGAGCTTTTCCCGGTTGACGGAGGGTCTATGGCCTCTGTTGGTGGAGAAAGAGCAGAGTATTATTATGCATGTTTCTCTCAATTAAAACATCAAAAACAATATGGTAGTGATAGAATTAAAGAGTCCAAACTTATAATTTTTTAAACAAATATCTAATTAAAGAGTGTAAATTGATTTAATGGCTGATTTTAAAATGTTGAGGATAAGTAAGACAATGAAGATAATGTGACATGAATAAAATGAAATCTATAGAGAAATGCTCATCTTCGTTGTAAAACAGCCAATTAACTAATTTAATAAAGTAGCAAAGCAACTGATCATTTAATAAAGGTTTGCACACAAAAAAAAGGGAAATAAGAAATTACTAAACTTTAGCAAAAGTAAAAGCATCCAAATTGCAAGTTCTATATGCTGCAAACTATAAAAAACGGTAAATATATCTTTCACCAAAGAAAACAATGCAGAAAAAAGGAATGAAAAATATGAAATGTACAGAAACCTATTTTATGCCATAGAAACGAGTCCTTCCAAACAGAAAAGCATATGCTATACAAAAGATGACTCTAATATAATGTATTGCATGAAAAAGTTACAGTTAGCAAGTGCTTTGGCATTGAGTCTAATGTTGATAAAAAAACATACAAACAGAAAAAAAAAAATCACAAAAAAGAAGAGCACAAATTTGAATAATAGTCATAATTTGAAATTATGGAGGCAAGGAATATAAAAAGCCTGACAGAACGCTTAGCTCATTTTTGTCTGAAATAACGTTGAATAAAAGTGCAATGGATATAATAACAATATAATATATTACATGAAATAAAAAAATTTTAAACAGTCGGCACAAGCATTATTTCTTCAGTAGCTAAAAAAATGATAAAGACATTAAAAAACACTAAAACAAACATAATGATAATCACCATAAACTAAAAATATAGAGGCAAAACACCATTGGGTGGCAAGTTGGTAGACAGCTGCGTTGTCAGTCGTAAGACCCCTCTGACCTGAGTTCGATAACTATGAGGACGCATAGCACATNAAAAGTTACAGTTAGCAAGTGCCTTGGCATTGAGTCTAATGTTGATAAAAAAACATACAAACAGAAAAAAAAAATCACAAAAAAGAAAAGCACAAATTTGAATAATAGTCATGATTTGAAATTATGGAGGCAAGGAATATAAAAAGCCTGACAGAACGCTTAGCTCATTTTTGTCTGAAATAACGTTGAATAAAAGTGCAATGGATATAATAACAATATAATATATTACATGAAATAAAGAATTTTTAAACAGTAGGCACAAGCATTATTTCTTCAGTAGCTAAAAAAATGATAAAGACATTAAAAAACACTAAAACAAACATAATGATAATGATCATAAACTAAAAATATAGAGGCAAAGCACCCTTGGGTGGCAGTTGGTAGACAACTGCGTTGTCAGTCGTAAGACCCCTCTGACCCGAGTTCGATAACTACGAGGACGAATAGCACATATGGGGAGGGGTATTCTCAAATACCAAAATACCACCCTTTGATATATAATATATATATATATATTTGTTTGTATGCCTAGCACATTGTTTTTAAATATTGACATTGAAGTAAAAGCATTATAGATATCATAAAATACATAAACCAATAGCAAATATATTTTGCTTTGGAAAACATGCCATTTTTTAAACCCAATTTTAAATCAAAATTCGAACATGTACGCTTATCCACAATGTTTAAGGGAAAACCTAACAATAACTAAATGAATTTGCATAATGGAAGGAGAATAATGCAAAGCTCAGAATCCATTGTAGTCAAAATTGCAAATATGTGTGTTAAGATGACCTAACTGAAGGATGAACTTCAAATTTGAGTTTGTTTGCTTTGGTTTTACATTTGTTTTAGAAAAACTTTGAAAGTGGATGCCTAAAGTGTTACCATGGCTTGATTTGCACACAAATATCATTTTTTTTATATGACACTCTTAAATTTCCTAGATTTTATGCTTGCCAATCTCAAATATCTTTTTGCTGTTGTCTTTTCACGATTACTTTGCAGTACAGCTTCGAGGCCTTGATTTGCATGAAGGGCTCTTCTCCTTTGACCTGGTGAATCTGAGGCTAGGTCTTCTATTTGTATAAGTGCTTCAATTCTAGTGACATTATTACTGATTTGTTAAAACTATAATTAATAATAATAAAAAAAAACTAGTTTTAACTCTGAGATAAGAGGAAAGAAAAACAAAAATTTGCAGAGACAGCAAAAGTGATTCAAAATAAGAAAAAGAAAAGAATCATGTTCAGAATATAAAAAAAGTTTAATTATTCAAATACCCCATTCATATGAAAAGGGCACACCGAAACAAAAAAACCGAACTGAAAAGAAGACGAATTCTTTCTTACTCTCAACGACGACCAGTGCTTTCGCCTCTTCGGGCTTCTCCTCCGGCGACGGCGGCATCATCGGCTTCTCTTCCACCGCATGCTTCGGAGGCTCCTCCGGCTCAGCAGGCGCCGGCGTAGTAGCTTCCCCGGCGGATCCTCCAATCTCCACATTCTTTGCTTCTTCTTCGCCCATCTCAGCCCCTTTGATCTTCCTCACCTCGAGCCTACTAAGATTGTTGGCTATACATTGTAGCAGCAATTGTTCATTTATATAGAGAAGAAATTTATGAATCACGAAACTGGTATACAGTGGGTGGTGTTTGGTGGATTAAAGGCTCTGTTCACCACCATGAGAGGGAGATGGAAATGTTCCTGGAAAAACAAGAGGATTTTCTTCTACTAAATTTTTTTAAAAATGCCCCGATTTGCATTTATACCCCACAATTCTTATTTATTTACATAAAATGCCACTGTTATGACTAGGGCTGTCAATTTGGCTCTTTGTTCGTGAACAGCTCGTGTTCGGCTCGTTAAGCAGCTCGTGTTCGGCTCGAAATAGCTCGAAAAAAAATTATACAACTCTTTTTACAACAATATATTACAGATATTATTTATATAATAATATATTATATATATTTATGCCTAAGTTTAAATCATAACACCTTATGTGGTAATGTGGTTAAGGTCTTCTTTTGTATAGATTTGATCCTNTAATTATTCCAATACCCCATTCATATGAAAAGGGCACACCGAAACAAAAGAACCGAACTGAAAAGAAGACGAATTCTTTCTTACTCTCAACGACGACCAGGGCTTTGGCCTCTTCGGGCTTCTCCTCCGGCGACGGCGGCATCATCGGCTTATCTTCAGCCGCATGCTTCGGAGGCTCCGCCGGATCAGCAGGGGCCGGCGTAGTAGCTTCCCCGGCGGATCCCCCAATCTCCACATTCTTTGCTTCTTCTTCGCCCATCTCACTCCTCGTTCTCACTTGCCCTTTTGATCTTCCTCACCTCGAACCTAATAAGATTGTTTGGCTATACATTGTAGCAGCAATTGTTCATTTATATAGGGGAAGGAATTTATGAATCACGAAACTGGTATACAGTGGGTGGTGTTTGGTAGATTAAAGGCTCTGTTTACCACCATGAGAGGGAGATGGAAATGTTCGTGGAAAAACAAGAGGATTTTCTTCTACTAAATTTTTTAAAAAATGCCCCGATTTGCATTTATACCACACAATTCTTATTTATTTACATAAAAATGCCACTGAAAATTTAAATGCACCATTTTATGCATAGGAAAGATGACTTATATGTAAAAATTAATATTTAGGTGGTAGATAGGCAAATATATAGGATTGAGTGGTATGGATATAAATGTTACAATTAGATAAAGATACCTAGTATTTATTTTTGGAAGATTTAGGTGTATACAACTCAATTCTTTTGTATTTATATATCTAACCTCTAAACTTCAATTTTATGCATATGCATGCCACCATTTTTATGCATGAAAAAATATATTTAAAAAAAAAAGTTAAAATAGTAATATGTTTATGTGTTATGAAAGATTTGAGTGTTATAAATATTAAAAGTAAGGTTTAGGTATTAAATATATATATATATATA